>JAHXMU010000282.1:98598-140300 GCA_019455685.1 Philornis downsi | reverse complement strand
TTAGAGGAGTGCCGTCGTAGAGAGGGTCACCATTTAGATGATGTTATTTTTAAAAAATAAACTCCATTTATGCCTTAGATTTATTTTAACCATACCTTTTGTATTTATTTTTTAATCTATTTTTTAAATATGCACGTTCTATTTCGCCACCCTGTACTTGTGCTCATCTGAATCAATATTGGTGTAAGATCTTCAATTTTATATACCAATCGAGAGAGATTCAATTTTCAATTATTTGTAAGAGTTTTTAATTTTTCAATGCAAAACAATTTTTAGATCATTTTTCTCTTTCAAAAACACATCAACCGAAGTCACGAACCCCTTTAAAATGGTTATTCAGAAATGGCAATTTGAGGAGATGATTTCAGTGAGAAATATCGATTGACTAATTTTCGGTTTTGAAAATATTGGTTTGAATTCACGATCATATTCATAGTGGTCGCGTGTTCTAACGATCATGCCACAGTTGGTTACATTCAATCCCGATTAAAACAACCAAAAATTACCTAAATTCTTCTTGATGATATCATTTGTGTTCAAAAATAAGATTTCTAAAAAAAAAAAAAAAAAATTAAAAAATTGTACAATTTTGACAAGTCCAGTTAAAATAGTTAATAGCGCTGTTTTTATTATTCAAACCCTAACATAAAACGATATTTGCTTTCCGTTTCATGTTGCTGTTACTGAGTTGTAATACAGCAAATATTGATTAAATGTGTTTAATATGTTTTCTATTCATCATCAATGTTGTTGCATTTGGCATTTTGGTCATTTCTTTAACGTTTTAACCTTGTTTTCTGTAAGGTAAACTAATCAATCATTGTATAAGTTTTTTTTGTTTTCATTGGTGGTGTGATCTTAGAGAATAATGAAAAAGATACAGAAATGAACAAAAAAAAACTGATTATACGAATCAACCAAAATGAGAGCTAACAAATCGCAAATCATCGAATTAATTACAAACGATCGTAACGAATTTAATTGATCGGATTCCGTTTCACCAGGCAGATGGCGCCAGACCCAGCCAGCAACTTTTTGAAAATCGGATACAACGGACGGAGACCTCAGACAGGAGCATTCATAATGTGTACCACAAGTGGAGAAGATTCTGTGTCTGTTGCTGGTTAGCGCTATTGTTTGTTTTCAGTTATTTCTCAATTCAAAGCGATTTCATTTTACTAACTCTTATTATTATTATTTTTAGTTATTTTGTTTTCTCTATTTTGTTATAATAATTGTGATGATCATTGCATGACTTGATAGTTATTCTTGATACTTTTTTATTCGTGTGGTGGCTAAGCAGGAATAGAGCATACATTAGATGCCATTGATGGGTGAAACGGAAGATGTTGCTCCGACGGAGCCAGTGACTGTGCTGTGCTGCTGTCTGTCAGTCCGTCTTATGGCTCAAAATCCATATTTTGTATCTTTAACCGTTTTCAGTGTAAGCAACATGATTAAAAGTATGACTTACATTCCTTCTACTATTTCCATTTTTGTTCGTTGTTGACTTGTTGCTGTTATTGCTGTTTTCATTGCTTAATTTTTCCATTAAAATTAAAAAAAATTGTTAATTTCTTTCTTTTAGTTTCCAATTAATAACACTTTGGGATTTCTTCTTCGTCAACTGTTGTTACAGCTAAATCGCAATCACTACTAATCATTGAGTTTGTATAAAATTTTACACTTTGCAAGTGCATTCAAATGGTAGAGCAACAATAACACTTGTCAACAAAACAGAAACTATATGGCCTTCCAATACATGAAAATTGGGAATACCGAAGAACTGTTTACCCCATGTTGTACTCCATTTCAGATTGAAATATACATATTTGTAAATTGCCGCCTTAAGTAAAAATTGTTGATTGGTGTTATCATCAGTCAGCTCTTTTGCCACTTTGTGTCAATAAATTTGCCATTCTTCGTATTCTGGACTGGAGAAAATGCTAACTTGTGGTACCCTGACATGAGGTATATGAAAAATGCTGAGGGAAGCAGTAAATGAAAAATGAAATCATATCTTATTACCTCAGCAATACAAAGATTTGTTATTTCTTGAACTGCACAATGTACGCTTTTGTCGCGATTTTGCATTATTTCGTAATTTTAAATATAAAATATCTTTTTAGTATATCTTATATTTGAAAATTTTAAATTATTAATTAATTCATTATTTTTCCCATAGATGGCTAAGTATTTCACATCTCGTGTGAAATAAGTGCAGTCGGCGTAAGAAAGATTCGCCCACAATTTTGCAATTGCTTAACTCAGTATTGTTTGAGTTCTCATCGAAAATGAACACCAGGTAATATAAAATACTCCATACATTATAGTTTTCCTTCGACAAAGACGAAAATCTAAGTCTGCTGTCTCAAAATATGAATAGTGTTTGTCCACCTGATACTGCAACAGTCAATGAAGCCGAATTCTGTTTTAATCGATTCCTTTTCGGTAATTTTGATGCCAAAAACGCATTCCAGTGAGTAGAAGGCCAATTATCGGAAATATCGATATAATAATGAAAATCGTCCATTTCGGTCAGCATGTAAGCACTGTTTCAATCGCTTAGGGGCTAAAAATTGCACAAAAACCGTTTAGAAAAAAAAAAACGCTTCAGTAACCGAATTTCCACTTGCGACTCGCAGTTGAATTGCAACAAAATCGATCCATATCTGAACCGAATTGTGGCTGCTGATGATGAAAAGTGGATCACTTATGACGAAAATGGTCATAGTCAAATCGCGGTTAATTGGCGCGAACGGCATCCAAGATAAGATTGACGGCCAGGAATGCTTTGTTTTGTGCGCTTGGTTGGACTGACAAAGAATCATCTACTATAAGCTGCTCCCCTACTATCAAATTCTTACCTTGAAGTGAAAACGTCAAAGAAATTGTAAGCAATAATTTGCAAACTTTTAGTCTAACTGGAGATCCTTCGACCGATACAAATCATGTACTTTCATGTGTTTCGAACGCTATTGCGTCATCATCAGTGGAAACGAGGAGGAAAATACCTTTAAAATATGTAATAACTCCATGGATCAATGGGAACCTGCAGGCGCTTAAAGAATATAAACAGAAACTGTTGAAGCAGAGAAGAAAAATCATTAGTCGAGTCAAGGAATTAGAATTAAAGAGGATAAGCAAGGTCATAAAGATTGCGCATAAGCTCTTTATGGAAAACTTTTTTCAGGGAAATTTATGTGATTTTAAACGAGAACCCAGGAGGTCTTGGGAATTCTTGAATCAAACCCTTCGAAGACATTGTACATCGGAAATAAAGCTAAAAAACGAGAGGAGTGAAGATATATACCGCGACGTTGATAAAGCTCAATTAACAATTATAAAATTGGAAAGACAAATAAAAGTTGATTCACAGGATAATTGCAACTATTTTAGAACTCTTCGGTATCATTATAATTCATTCATATTTCAAGTCATATCAGCAAACCAAATATACGACACGATAATGCAGATTAATGAGCATAAGAGCCCTGGTAGTGATAACATTACGGCAAAAGCAATTGTGGAATGTGCTACTGTGCTTATTTCTGTATTAACTGAAATATTTAACAGTTGTATAACTGCATCAATATATCCGCAGATTCTTAAGGTACATAAGATCGTGGCAATACCTGAGGGAATTAATCCGTATTGAGAAATTTAGACCAATAGTAGTGCTATCGGTCGTAGACAAAGTATTTGAAAAAATTATACATTCTCAGCTTGCGGCGTACCTTGATAATGAGAAACTCATGTTTGGAAACCAATATGGATTTAAAAGTGGATGCGGTACAGAAGAAGCAGTGGTTAATGCTATTAATTATATATGTGACGGTCTAGATACAGGATTTTCTACAGTTGGTGGAATTTTCTACGATTTTACTAAGGCTTTTGATCTTGTAGATAACTCGATATTGTGCCAAAAGTTGTCATATTACGAAATTAGAGGCAAAGGAAGCAGTATGTGATTGTAAACAGAGAGGAAAGTTCCACAAGGCAGCGTTTTGGGCCCTCTGTTATTTAAATTGTATATCAACGACATTAATAATCTGCAGCTTCACGGAAAAATTTTTATGTTTGGCGATGACTTGTGTTTGTTTTATCTGTACAAGGAAAATTTAGTTCTGAAAACAAGTGTTGAGCGTGATGCAGAATTGATAACGCAATTTGCTCGTATAAATAGATTAATGTTGAACGCAAATAAAACCAAATTTATACGATTTAAACCGCAATCGCACAGGAATCATAACGATTGTTCAATTTTTGTGAATGGCCAGGAAATTGCAGAAGTTTAAACTATACAGTATTTGGGAATTAAAATACAAATTAATTTGTCATGGAATCAACATATAAGCCATATAAAAACCAAAGTAGCATCAGCTCTTGGTATTTTATATAAATTCAAAAACACTTTTAATAAGAACACCAAATATATTATATTTCAAGCACTAATCCAAAATCATTTGAATTACCTGGCTATTATATACGAACACAGGAAAAACGCCGAATTAAAATCCCTCCAAGTCATGCAAAACAAAGCACTGAAAATTATTTATAATTTTCCAATAACATATTCCACTTTACCGTTGTACAAAGATGTGGCTAAGAATGGACTGCATAAAAATCATCACACGTCACACGATCTCTTTTCGAAGAGTTGGTCATACATTCAACACCCGAAATAATAGGGATATATATCCAGTCAGATGTCGGTTGGAGAAAACAAAGCAGAGAATTGAGTACTTGAGTACTAATAAAAGATTTGCAGTCGATTCCCCTCTTTATAAAAGCACTGAAACAATACTTCTTTGATAATATTGAGATGCTTCTTATATAAAAATTTTTTATAATATATTGCATTCCATAACGATTTAAAAAAACATTATTGTTGATTATTCTATGTAAATTATAAGATAACTGTTAAATTGTTGCTAGCTAGCTTCAATAGTGCCCTAGAGGCGCTGAGGCAAATTTATATTGTAGCTGTTTACTAGAAAATTGTTAAAAATAATAAAAAAAAAAAGTAGGTAATTGTCCGGAAGTTCCCAACTTTGGACAATAGGAATTACGGGGAATTGTGTTCCATCAGGATAATGCTAGACCACACACATTGATAGTGCCTCGGCAGAAGCTGCAAGAACTTAATCGGGAAATTCTTATGCATTCACCTTATAGTCCAGACCTGGAACCAAATAAATGATTACCTACGTATGGCGTATTTTCCGCCTATGGCGTGTAATTTTGACGGTGAAAATTTTACTCAACAGAAACTTGTGAGAATTGACTCTCCCAACTTTTTGCCAAGAGGAACGAGGGTTACTATGAGAGAAACGTAATGGAATTACCCTCATAATGGCAACAAATTATCGAACAAAACGGTGCGTATTTGAAGTAGAATAGAATAATGATAAATAAAACTTACAATGGATTTGTTTTTACTTCAGCTACCAAAGTAATGAAAACAAACTATTATATTTTCAATTTTACAAAATTATATTTTACGAAAATTAAATGTTTAGAATAGAAAGAATGAAATTAAAATTGAAAATATTTTCATATAATACATAAATGTAAAACCTGAGAGGATTAAGATGTATTTATTTTAATTAGTATATAACTGTAAAGTAGTTGTCGCCGCATTACCCGTCTTTTAGTGCAAACCGAAATCTCGGTTTGTAAATGCAAGTAAAAAGAATTTCTTGAATTTGGATCAATAAAAAGAATTTCTTCATTTTCCGAAAGTGCAGGTTTTAGGCGATCAATACCGACATTATCTTTTCTTGAATCCATTTCAATTTTGAAACATTTGAATGTTCTCTGAAGCTCAGGGTATGGTCCTTTAAACTTTGAGTGCAATAGCTTGGAAGCAAGATTACACCTAATCCAAACATGAGTACACTTGAATAAATCTTGGCAGACAAATGAAAATGAAGTGGAGTGGTTGGGTGCCTAAACAGGTCTTGGTGGATCTTAGTCTGGAGTAAATTTTTAATCTCTTCACTTTGAGTGCTTTCTGTGATTGAGCGAAGGAATCCTCCGGGTAATCTAACGCATTGACCGTAAACAAGTTTGATCGATGAAGCACCAATACTTTCTTTCAATGATGATTTTATGCCAAGTAAAACAGTAGGTAGTGTATTTGTCCACTGAGGATTCGAATAACAAATAAGCGTCGATTTTAAATTGCAATGCAGTCGTTAGACCATGCCGTTGGCTTGAGGATGATACGATGTACTGAATTTCAATTGCGAACAGAGATATTTTGTCAGCTCTCCAAATGCTGTCGTTGTGAAATGTCTTCCATGCTTGACATGTATGGCATCAGGACATCCAACGCGGCAAAATTTTCACAAACCGTGCTCGCTGTTATGTCTACCAGTGGAATTGCCTCTGGCCATCTAATATATTGATCTACTAGCCGACCCGGCAAACGTTGCTTTGTCTTCAAATTTTATTTTTATTGGAAATGTTTCATTAGCAGCAGCAGAAATAATTGCTTTTTAATTTGTGGTTTGTATAGGAGGTACCACTCCCCATTGTCCAATCCCGCCCATATTTGCAGCAGCACTTAAGATATGTACACCAAACCGATGTACCAAATTGTGTTCAAATAACGTAAACAGGAGCAGAAATATTGGATATTTAATTTATGGTTTGTATGGGAGGTACGACGCCCCATTGTCCAATCCCGCCCATATTTGCAGCAGCACTTAAGATATGTACACCAAACCTACGCACCAAATTTTGTTCAAATACCGTAAGCAGGAGCAGAAATAATTGATTTTGAATTTTTTGCTTGTATGGGAGGTACCACGCCCCTTTGTCCAATTGGACCGAATTATAAAGAGACTGGAAATTTTCCAATTTGAGGCTTTGAATGACAGGAAATCTTTAATGATTAACATTGACGGCAAGATTTGATCCACTTGATTATATCTCTGTGCATTGACAGACAAACAAAGAGTGAAGAATCTAGTTTTCGAGTGGCTCGTATCTCAGGATCTGATCGATTGTGTATGATATCGAGTACAGGTCTGCAAAATTTTGGGGAAATATATGATCTAACCCGTTGGAATGTAGTGTCATAAAACACCTCTCTGTCGGAATTTGGTAGTAGCACAAGCTTAAGATTCAATTTGGTATCTTCCGATGTTAAAATTTCATTGAGCTCGTCGTCTTTTTATTCAGCAAGTGGAAGTTGATCGTAGACTATTAAAGATATTTCATGAATTCTTGACAGCGAATCGGCAACAACATTGTCTCGTCCTGATATGTGTCTAATGTCAGTAGTGAAATGACTGATAAAGTCGAGGTGACGCCACTTGACTATATCTTATATAGAGCAGATAATTCTGTCTAAATCATTGAAGTTATATGTTTAGTTAGCTATCCTTTTTGGAATGGCAAAGACGTTGTCTTCTTCGAATGTCTTGAGACTTTTTTTCAATAATTGCAAACTTGTGAACTTTTCGCTATATCTTAAGTTTTTAATGGTCAAGTGAACTGTGGGCTGCACATTCCCTTTATATTATATTTCAAGGGTGTTATTCCTTCTAATATCCTTGTTAGTAAAGTTGACGACTATTGAAAACGTTAACTTTTCCCCAAATTTTTGAAAGAATTTCTCAATTTTAGCATCAAATAGTTTGCACAGAGCTAAATGTTACTTCGCATAATAAGGGATTGCCTCCCACAATGGATGCAATTTGTTGTGCCACAATACATCGGATTTTGTTTGCTGTACATGGCAACAATTTCAATAATCCATTGAAAAACAACAAAATTATCGCAATTATAATAGTGGTGGCACAAAAACAAAAAATACGACGACATGATGTAAGGAGAGAAGTATAATATTTACACGTATTACCAGAAGTTGTTGTCGTTAATGTTGACATTGTTGCTGGTGATATGTTCTGGCTGGTGTTGTTGTTGGTGTCGTTACTGCTGCTGCAGCTGCTTCAGTTGTTGCTGTTGCTGACGCTGATGCTGTTGTTGTCGTACGAATTGACAACAGCAAATTAATGTCGTACAAATTGGTTACATGACGCGAGGTGGCGCGGTCGGTTGATCGCCTGGTCGGCCATTCAATTTGGTTGTATCAGTTTGGTTAGTTTTGGGTTTGGTTTGGTTTATTGGTCACTACGATACCGCAATGCCAACACTGGAGGACACATCAACCAACATACATTCTGTACAACTACTTGCGTTTATCCCATAATTTGCAATATAAAATTGGCAGTGATTTTTGTCTATCGATTATGTGAATTGACTAGTAATTTGGAATTGTTTGCTATTTTAGCTTTGTGATTAGATGCAGGGGCAAGAAGGAAGCGTTGGAATACCTGCATGCATACACATATATTCATTGGTATTGGTAATGAATTGCTAAGGATGGCTGGCACACCAGCCATGGCTTTGTGTTTAATTTCACGGAAGCGTCCAAAATGCAGTTTTCCGAAAATTGCATAAAAGTTGAAGCATGTGAAGAGTTAGAAAAGCCAAAGAAATTGTATGTAGTCCAAAAAGCACGGTAGCGGAATTATAAGAGTGCAGTTGGAAAGAGTGGGTCTGCTGTTCTTTCGCCAAGGCATTGCACCGTGTCACAAATTGATGATTAGAATGGCAAACTTGCACGAAATGAAACAATTATTACTTTGTAGACCTCAAAAGGATGCCCCAGTATAAAAGACTTGGAACAAACGGTAATATCATTGCCAAAAATGAAGCGTATTTCGAGCATCTTGACACATAATCCCATAAATAAAGCATCGAAATCTTAAGGAAGCTTTGGGCCAAACGTATAATCCTTGAGGGACGCAACGGTGAGGACAAGACAGAATTTCTTAAAAAGATAAATGGGAAGGTGTCCAATTTAAATTAGGTTTAATTTCTAATTCAGATTAAGAAATGAAAATACTTGGAACAGTAGTTGCATTTGGGATCCTCGAAGAAAAGTATAACTTTTATTATGTTTTGATAGAGAAATCAATGTAAGTTTCTAGAAGCTTGTTTCGAATATACAGGGTGGGCCCTAAGGGTGTTGGCGGTTTAAATATTCAATTAAAAAAAAAACTACGAAACATAAAAAAAAATATATTTGTATTTTTAAAAAGTGGAAGCATGGGAATTTTTAAGACTTGAAAATAATGTTGTCCAAATGGCTTCCCTCGGCTGCTTGACACTCTTGGAACCGAAGTCGCAAATTTTGGAAAACTCGTTGAAAAGTTGTTCTTGGTATTTTGTTACTTTCCTGAATAATGTTCCTCTTCAACTGCTCTAAATTGGTCGGATTATTCTCGTAGACTACCGATCAAAATCGAAACAAGACTGATATTTCATGAAAATTCAGTGGAGAAAGGGTTGCTTGTGGTGGTCGGAAGCTACAAATTTGGTGGAGATGTCAGAGGTGAAATTAGAAAAAGATTCTTGCTTGGAAATTTACGCTTTTATGATCTTGGCCGGCGACTAAACAATAAATTCCTCGTTTGACGAACAAAGGAATAAAAAAAAAAACAAAAACAAAAAACCCAAACACTAATTCTACTTTGCGCAGAATCCTGGGTAAACGCTTGAATCAATTCTGATAGTCTTCGAGAGAAAAATACTCCTCAAATGAAACATCATCATCGTCATCGTCATCGTCAAGAGCCTGACAAAAGCATCGTATGAATCACCAATCAAAACACCGAAAGAGCGGCACAGAAGATACATTCTTTGGTATGTCTCTTCTTTTGTCAGTCTACAATTGAGGCAATGAAATTGGCATTTTGGTATCGTGGAACGTGTTTCCACATCAACGTTAACTTTATTAATCCCTTCAAACCTACAAAATTGCTGTATTTATACTAAAACGAAGGAACACATATTTACATAATGGGTGCAACAAAGACAAACATATTTACAGAATAGTGTTGTTTATCATAGACTTAACTCTCGAATGTTCTCATTTACATAAGAAGTGAAAAGGAGATAGCAATAAACTATATACTGAGAGTGAGAGGAACAAACACAACTTTCTGTCGTAAACGTAATTCTAGAAAAGTCTTATTTACAGACAAAGAGGGAAAAAGATAACATACTTGAATGTTCTGGGAGCGGTTTTGAGGATCTTTCTAGAATACACACTTAGAGAAATTACACTCACACACTACAACATCTAAGATAGTTTTGGCAAAAACGTGAAAAGATTTAGGCAAAAAATAAAGTACTAATGAAATACTTTTTGGGCAGTATTTTATTTTTTCCCCAAATCTATTTCATTGCCTTCAAAGTATTCCAAATACGGTCTCTATTTGTTGGCATCAAACGTATAAGACTCAAATAACATTCTTCATTAATAGTTAGGCTCAGCGGAAAAAACTCATAAACCAAAATGCCACGATAATCGATGAAAACTGTCAGCATTGATTGTTGCGCGACTTCAGCACTATCATTTCGGCTTTACTTCACCTTTGGCATTCATTCTGTGCTGTGTCCGCACTAAAAGCATAAAACCAAGTCCCATCTCTCGAAATAATTACTTTTACAACGTGTTGATAGCACAAATTGCCCCTTCCTCGCCAATTTTATGGTGGCAGCCTTTTTCGAAAAAAAAAGAATATGGTGATATCTGTACTATTTGGTATTCTTGACGCGTACAAGGCCTAAACTATTTTTTAAAATGTGTTGACCGAACCGCTTCAAATGTCAACAAATGTCAAATAAACGAGGTCCTAGCTGTTAATCAGTGGGCACTAAATCTTGGAATTATGGGACGAGACTTTCACCAGTGGCCCTCCGGTCCGCTCTTGTTTTCATCTGGCTCCTGACCATATTTTGACTGTTTATGCTACATTCCTTGCGACAAAGTCAATTCGCCGAAAGCTTTCTGTGACATTCTAAACACCTTCACAGCAGAAACTCCATTTACAAAACAAAATTTAATGCAACTTCATTAATCAGTAAAATCAAACATCGGAAACACTCTCTATGTCCAAGGTTAGCTCAAACAATAACGAATATTTGTGAGGTGAAGTTTGACACAAATGTCAAATATTTCGAAGATTTGTACTTTAATATATACTTTCAAATACTTAATTCGAAAAACAAAAATTGACGCCATTAGTTCACCTTTTCTAGAGCTTCCCATACAAATCAATCACTTCTTTCCAGCAATTTTATGGAATTAAGTAAGATTAGACGCACATCATATGTTCCATGAACTTAGTTGAGACAACGAAAATGGACGCCATTGCTTCGCAATTTCTGGTACCTTCCACACAAATGACATATTTAATCTGTATGGCACAGCGTAAAATAAATTGATAACGAATTTTATTTCTTAGAAATTGTAGGATTTATGACTCCTTAAGGATCAGCGTCATCAGAAATAAAGAAGATTGAAAAATGTGAACAAAGCTGAAACTAATTCCAGTTGCTCTAATTTCGAGACTAAAATCAAAAGGTTTAACTTTCATTTTGGCGATCTTAACAGTGTTTTTGTATTTCAAGACTAAAATCAACAGCTTTAACTCTCATTTTGGCGATCTCAACAGAGTTTTTGTATTCTCCATGTTTCTTTAGTTAAAAATATATCCAAAAACCTTTGAGGCATTTCAAACATTATTAATTTTCCGATATAACAAAAAAAAAAAAACAAATTCCGTTACGTCTCATAAATGATATTTGGGAGAACTTCTCGCTTTCAGTATGCTTATATATGCATTCAATTTTAAGACCACTGAACGGGGTCTACAGTTTAACGACAATTCCTAACGTCACAGTTTAAGAACCATTTACCAAACTCATCCATTACTTTACCACTCAAATTGTCCGTCAGACACATCAAGGTGACCACCGCTCAAATGATAATAGATGGCTGTATGTGGGATTGAACCTGCGATCGTGTGAACGATAGACGCGTGTACTAACCATCATGGCACGCTCGGTCAGTTTTCCTATACAACTCTAGAAAACCCAACTCTATGGGGGAATTTTTGTTTATAAGAATATAAAGTTTAGTGTTAATATTGGGTTAGTTTAGAAAGAATTTCAAAGATAGTCCCGTATATTCATACACGTACTAATACACAAATGTCACTGAATTTTAACTCAAAAATTAGGGACGATCCAAAAACCAGAACAGAAATTTCAGTCAGATGAACTTACTTCACTCTTAGATCTTTCGTGTTCTTGCGAACTAATGGGTGGTGCCAGAAGTGGCTTAGTAAATTGACAGAATCATGTCAAAAATACTCTTAATTAAAGCGCAATAAAAGGAGCAAAATTGCTATATTATGAAGTCCACCCCTATGAGGCGTGACAGTGCAGTTTATGTTCATAAAATTAAATTTAGTGTTCAATTATAATGAAAATATCGTAATTGAGGGAAAAATATAGAAATATATAATATAGGAATATATAAGTTAAATAAAGTAACTTGCAATGGGCTATCACACAGCACGTGGTTATTTGTCGATTTTGTTATTTCTCACCCATCATCATAACATAATGCAGGGTAATCTATTTAGTGGTTCCAAAACCGCCGGTCTGGCAAAACTGTAAGCTTTTAAATACCTGTTATCTGAAGCGTCATTTATTCACTGAAAGGTTTGTCATTTACGAATATGGATTGTTTAACAACCGAATAATGCGAAAATATCGTTACTACAAAAGTGGTGATTCAAATCGAATAAAATTCAACCGAATACAATTTTCTTCAACGATTAAGCTCATTTCTCACTCGGTCATATGTCAGCAAGTAAAATTGTCGCATATGGGGTTCAGAGAACCCAGAAGTGATTGTGAATGTTTGGTGACTTTCGAAAACTACGTCAAAAGGATCCACTACTATAACCAATCCAGAGGCGGTTATTTAAATGATTGTATTGAATGATGTATTTCGTACATAATGGCAAGATCCAAGCATTATAGTGATATAAAAGTTTCATCGAAATCATAGACTTACGAGGTGTGTTCAAAAAATAAGGTGAATTTTCTAATTCCGAAGCCTACGTACATCGAAAAAAATGGATCAAAAAAGTTACTTCAAATTTTGTGTAAAAAATGGAAATAAATGCTCAAAAATACTTGAAATGTTGACAGTGGTATACGGTGAGAGTCTGACTCTGAGTCAAAAATATGTTTACAAGTGGTACAAACTTTTTACAGAAGGTCGAGAAGATGTGACTGACGACGCTCGCTCTGGACGCCCATCAACACACATCTCATCAACAACCGATAAAAATGTTGAAAAACTGAAGAAAATTGTTATAGAGAATCGTCGAATCACAATTAGAGAAGTTGCTGAGGATGTCGGCATATCGGTTGGCTCATGCCATGCAATCTTGTCGGAAATTTTGGATATGAAGCGTGTGGCAGCGGAGTTCGTTCCAAAATTGCTGAATTTTGACCAAAAACAATGTCGCATAAGCATCGCTCAGGAATTGTTGAATTGTTGACGTCAATGATGATCCAGATTTGCTTAAAAGGGTCATAACTGGTGACGAATAATAGATATATGGTTATGACATCGAAACCAAACCCAATCGTCCCAAAAAAGGCACGCCAAGTTCAATCAAATGTCAAGGTTTTGCTTACTGTTTTCTTCGATTACCATGGCGTAGTGCATTAGGAGTTCTTACCACAAGATTGTACGGTAAATAAGGAGTGTTAAGGAGTTATGAGCCGTTTGCGTAAAGCAATACGAAAAAACGCCCGGAATTGTGGAAAAAAATGCATGGCTTTTGCATCATGATAATGCACCTGCTCACTCATCTTTGCTTGTGAGAGATTACGAGTATTTGGCCAAAAACAATATCGTTATCATGCCTCAGCAACCGTATTCATCAGATTTGACCTCCTGCATCTTTTTCCTGTTCCCAAGATTGAAGAGACCCATGAAAGGAAGGCTTTTTGTGACGATTGTGGAGATACAAACCGAATCGCTGAGAGAGCTCAAGGACATACCAAGAAGTGCATATCAGAACGCTGGCATAAATGTATTATATTTGAGGGGTACTTTGAGGGAGATAAAATAGAAATTGAAGAATAAATAAATATTTTTTGAGAAAAAGTAAAATTCACCATATTTTTTCAACACACCTCGTATGTGTGCTTTTTACTTTTATGTACTTTACTTTAAACCGAAAACTGGATAACTGACTGGAAACTAAGTACAGAGTTTGTTTTCCATTCGAACATAATAAACTTATTGTTTGTAAATACACAAAATTTTAAATAGTTTTTTAATGGGCAATAATTTCATAGCAACAGAATTGTAATACTGAATGGATTTTTACGAATTTGCCTCTGGAATATCTTTTAGAAGATGGAATGTTTTGAGTATTTGTTAGTAGTTATGGAAATTACGTTAATGAATAAAATTTCTTTTCCTGGAAAAAAAAAATCGAAGAAATAGTCTAATGCAGAATACTAAAATTGATCTGGAAGGAAACGAAGTACAGAATTTGGTTTTCACTCAAACATAGGGAAATATTGTATGACCATTTCGTTTATTACAAAGCTACTTCCAACATCTCAATAACAGATATCTAAATACGGTGCAATTGTTGTCATATTTTCCTCCCACTATGCAACAGGAAGTGGCACGCGTTATGCTTTCTTGACTCTCTCTCTCGCGATCGGCCCACATGAAATTGTTGAAGATTTGTTGACGGCGAGATTGATGATGTTCAGGGCCATCTTAAATGCTATTTTGATGTAGTTTTATTAATGATAAATCCGGACATACAAAACATGAAATACGTGAGAATTTCCCAAATATTTGTTGACGCTACATGTCAGAGTTAGTGAATGAGTGGGGGTTTCATTTGCGAGCGAAACAACAAAAGTGATAAAAATGCAGTTTGTTATTGTTGCTGCTGCCGCCGCCGGTGTTGTCACTGTTTGTTGCATCTATTACGAATGTGTTGTAATCACTTAAGTCCTTTACAGGCGTCGGGCGGCTCTTTTCATTTCAGGCAATTGAATAGATCACATCACAACAGGAACAACAATGGCACGGAGATACAGAATGTGAATCTCGTTTCGTTTAGTTTTTTTTTTGGCAATTTCAACAATTTGACAGACGGTTGACAAGTTGACTTTGACATCTGCATGGATCGGGGGGAACGGACGACTACAACAACGATGAGATACAACTACTCATAAATAGCTGCGAATGCATTTTTTTTCCTTAGCCTCAGCTATGAACGTGAGAGCGCTATGTGGGACTGTTGGAATAGTATATTCCGGTATGTCTGTAGGTCTGTATGTATGTATGCCTACTTGGCCTGCGAGCTCTGTGTGTGATTTATTTCTCATTTATTACCCGGTTTACGTCGCAGAGCCATAGCGTACCATGGCTGTGATGTATTTGTTGGTTTCATGTATCGTTTGATTGACAGCTCTGAGTGGTTGACAATTGTTTGACAATTCACAACATTGGATAATGGGCAAACACATCCAGGCACAAATGATGTCTCGCACTCACCAACTCGCTGCTCACTCACTCACTCACTCACTCGCCCCTGGAAGGGCACTTTACTAACTTACTTTAATGCATTTTCGTTCTCGTCTCTTAAAACTGGTGGCACTTTGTTTTACGTTAACAACACTGATCTGAAACGATTTTCTCGTAACGCTTGACAAATTTTTGTAACATGTTCTACTTTGAATGCACCACAGGCAGCCATCATCGGTAGCACAAATGAATGCACCGAGGTATGGGCATGTAATGTACTAAATATGTATCATCATTATCATCAGGAAAGTCATCATTGTTACATATTTTCAATTCTAAATACGAGGGAAGTAATGGCCACTTATTTACTTAGCCATGTTGTAAACGCAGTCAATGACCCAAAAAAGGATTAAAATAAAACGGCCAAATAAGTTGCTAGAAAACATTACTGTGAATGCCATTAGAATAGAACTACGAGGGCGTTAAACCGACCTGGCGTGCAGATGGTGCCAGTATTTTAAAAAAAATTATTTTGGTGAAGAATGGCAACCTTATCAAACATATGTTTTAGGTTTTAAGACGCCACTTTGTTTAGTATTATTATTTTTGAACCATACAAAGTAAACGATCTCAGTAAATTTGTAAACGTGAAAGAAATTGGTCACCGTTATGTAATTCAATATTTCCATTTGAAAGGCCTCAGTCCAACCAATATTATAAACGAGCTAGATTCTAATCTGGGGGAGTCTGCCACTTCGTTTACGACAGTAAAATATTGGGTAACCGAGTTTAAACGAGGTCTACCAATTAATGTGTCCCCCGTCAGACACGATTAAGAAAATCCTCAAAATTGTATTGGATGATCGCCGGCTGAAGGTACGTGAGCTAGCTGATACAGTAGACATTTCAAAAACTGCTATACATCGTATATTGACCGAAGATTTGAAGATGAGAAAGCTGTGCGCAAGATGGATGCCACGGTTACTTTCGGGAGAGCAAAACTAGCGTCGTGAAGATGTTTCAGTGTAGTGTTTGGCGAAGTTTCACCGCAATAAAGACGAATTTTTGCGTCAATTAATAATCATGGATGAGACATGGATCCACCACTTCACACCTGAGACAAAGGAACAGCCAAAGTAGTGGACTATGAAAAAGATTGATGTCCTCCAATCACTAGAAATTTCAATGACACTATCAAGTTGTCAGACATTGCTAAGAAATTTCAAAGTGAGACTGGAACATGCCATAGTTTTACGAAAAAAATATTGTGCCCCTTTACAAGATTCAAAATTTGCATACAACCTGTATATCGCCCTGATAATCACCATCGTCACATAGCTAACAAAGTAAAAGTTCCATTAGCTCATTTAATGTCATTTGCACCGATACTTTTCCACTCCCACCTTTATTTAAACATCACCATTTTCTGTCTCATTACGTTCACTTCATTGTATGACGGAAAGTTTAAAGAGTTCACAACTTTCTGGTTTATAAGGTCAATAGTTAAAATCATAAATTGCCAGAGACTTTGTTAGATATTCTGCAGGTTTTTTTGTTGTTGTTATTGTTGTATAATTAAATATATCATGAACACATTGTTTGGAGGAAACACTAAACTGGGATTTGGACTAATTGCAAACTACACTCAAACCTGCATGTCGGCTTTTTGTCCCTTTTATTTTCCATTTCGCAGAACCCCCATCACAACAGCAACAAAATGCTTTTTGTGGCCATTAGCATATTTAGGCCATCATCAATGATGTGAGAAAATTAAATAGAAACCATCAGCAAAGGCAGAGGTGTGCACATCATAAAATGTGTGGTGCAAATGTGCTCGGGGTAGACTACTCACAATTGCGATAACAGCCAGGATAGAAGAACATCGTTCAATCAACTTGAAAAGCCGTGAAATACATTTGGTCAACAAATACTTGGTATCTTAAAAGTTTCCTTACGTTTAGCATGTATATGTATGTGTATAATTTCATTCCTTTGGGAGACTACAACTTGTTAGTCTGTCTTAAACTTAAGTATATCAGTCGTCGCACTCTGAAAGGATGCGCTTCAATATATGTACAACCAAGTCTAAATTCCGATATCAAATATTTTATTATTTAATGCCATTTTAATTCGGTTATTGAATCAAGATGTTATATGAAGAAGCTGAAAGAGTTTTTCTTTCCATGACTACGCCGAGTTAGAGAATCCCTTTCAATTGTGTACGATTTCGGCAAGATGGAATATCTTGTCATATAACATAACAGTAAGTTGATTTGAAAATACTCCATGTTCCGCTCGATCCTATGATCTCCTGATCTTTCTGCATCCAAGTTTTTTTCTTATGGGATTATTGCAAATAGAAAATTTACAAAATAAAACCAAAAGATTTGGATAATTTATAGCAATGAATTGAAACAATGATTAAGGCAATTACCTCTGTATCCTCCTAGGCAGTAATGAATAATGATATCGCACCTGTATCACTAAGCATAGGGAGGTCATTTACACTCAATTATCTTTATAAGCTATATAAAAAGCCTTAATAAATGCGTTATTTATAAAATAAGGAAAAATAAAACAATCATGCCTTGTTACCAAAATGTAACACCCGGAAGGAAGTGTCTGAAGTACCAGATACCTTTCGAACCAAATACATATCATACGAGTATATCATCGCCTTTTTAAGGCGATTGAGCAATGTCTGTCCGTCAGGCTGACTGGCTGGTAAACAGGATAAATGTCGCAAATCTTTATGAAACTTCTTAAAACCTGGCATAGCCTAACATTTTCCGAGATCGCAGCCGGGGATTGTAAATATGCTATATCTGCTTTTCCTCCTAGTGCCTCCGAAAATTCAGTTTTTTCTCCCCCTTAACTCCAAATTCATGCGAAGGACGAACTAACATTTTTATCCATTGCGTTGGTTTATAATCCTCGGTAGATTATGAAAAAATCGATAGAATAACCACGCCCAGTCTGGTACCTCCCATAACAAATGATCAATTTAGCCCATATGTTCTTAGATTCATATCTCTTACGTTGTTGCAATAAATTTAACCAATTTCTGTACACGCTAAGCATTTGCTAAAGTGAGGACTCACAATGAAAATGTACGTCATTGCCACATCGCTTCTGGTACCTCCCATACAAATTGCCTATTCTTCGAAATTTAGTATTTTCTCTGTAATTCCCAATCGATGGACTGTAGTAGCTTCATTTTTAGCCCAAATATTGATTTATAATTATCCGTAAACATTGAGATAAATTGACCAAGTAACTACGCCCTTTCCAGTACCTCCCATACAAATGACCGTTATATTCTTAGCTTCATATCTTGCATGCGGTTATGTCGAATTGAATCAAATTTGCTACACGTTATATGTTTGGTGAAATAAGTTCTAGGAACGAAAACGCAGCACACTGTCACATTCCTTCTAGTACAAATTAGCCGTTTTATCGAAATTTAGTATTTTCGCTGTAATCCCTGCTTCGTAGATTGCAAACACGTTTATTGCATAACGTATCGTATAATTTAAAAAAAGGCTTTCAGATAACCACGCCCTCTCTGCTGACTCCCACACAGATGAAATGATTGTACAGACGGTCAAATCTTTCACTGAACTGCTCAAAATTTGCTATCCTATTTCTTCTTAAAAGAAGATATCATTGGTCGCTCTATAATTTCTAAGCAAGGGACTTCAGGTTATAGTTTTATTTCTTAGACTGTGCTTTAATTCAGAGCATTTTTTATAAGAACCTAGAGAAAGGACGTGGTACTCCCTTTTGGTATCTTTCACAGTTTGGTTGTAGATACGATTAGGTGCAAGTCAATACGGGTACACCCGATTGAAATTCCTATATGCCGGTTCATATGAATAAAAATAAAAACAGCATTTTATTTTCTTAATGCATCAACATTCTTTAGCCACCCTGTATTATTCTTTACTAGCAAAGAATATTGCTTTGATATAACTATGTTTCGTTATAATTATATTTCGGAGACAACTACGCGATCCCTTTTACTTATGCCCAGAAGGACGCATTACAATGCATCTACGGTCTCGGTTAAATTCATACATTCATATAGTTTCTGATGAATTCCATAAAATCATTCATATTGTTTTTTGCGGTAAAAATAAAATTGAATGCTATTTCTTGCCAGACAGTGGACTGCAGGAACTTTAAAAGGATCCACTGCTGCAACCAATACAGAAGCAGGCGTTTAAATGACCATGTATTTCGTACATACTGGCAAGGTCTAATCATTATAATGAAATAAAAGCTGTATCGAAATCATAGCTTTATGTGTGTGGGTGGTTTATTTAATTTTACTTTTGAAATCGAAAAATGGGTAATCCTACATTAGCTTTGCTTTGTGAGATTTGTTAAACAAACCCCTTCTGATCTCACACAAACCACACAATGGGTTCGCCCTACATCATTTTCGAAAAAAATACAGGACAATGACATCTCCAGACCATACCGGATGTGATGCTACTGGATGTGATGGCTTTTTCACAAACACTTCTGGGTTCTCCGAGCCCCATATGTGACAATTTTGATTGCTGGCGTAGTCACAGAGTGAAAAATGAACTTCATCGCTGAAGAAAATTTTGTTCCCTTGAATCACCACTTTTGTAGTAAGTTTTGACTATTTTTACACGTTCTTCGGTTATTAACTTTAAGTCCCGTTGAGGGAGTTTGAAAATAGAATGCGTATAAGCTTACTAAATGTAGGAAGCTCTCCAATATTGCTTGTCAACGCTCCGAGTGAAAAATGAGCTTTATCGCTGAAGAAAATTTTGTTCAATTGAAAGCCCACGTTCGAATCACCACTTTTGTAGTAGGTTTTAACTATATTTGTGCATTCTTCAGTTGTTAAACGATTCATATTCGTAAATGGTAAACTTTTCACTAAATAAGTAACACTTCAGATTACAGGTATTTAACAGCCTTGTCAGACCGGCGGTTTTGAAACCAATAAATGGATAATCCTTTCTATATATACCTATATATGTAGTTTATTGCAACCTACAAATTATCACATTAAAGAGAAAAGATTGAAATCTTGCTAAATAGATCAATTTATATGGGAGGTATCAGGTATTCTTAATTTTTTTTTCAAAATTTTGCTAATAATGCAATGGACAAAAAGTGAGACTACTTCTACCACATTAAGAATTACAGAAGAAATATTGAATTTTCGTAAACCATCATCCAAACGCTGTCAATCAATATGACCCATTTGCAGTCTTCGATCGTGGTCTCGCAAAATACAGTATTAGGTAAGCTTTAAGAGATTTCATAAAGATGTGCGACAGTTAGCTAAGTTGACAAAAAGACTTGGCTCAATCGACATAATGTCATAGAATACATTTGGTCAATACACGAATCTTTCTGAGCGGTATACATTTTTTGCTGTATCGAACTATTTGTACATATTTTCATTCTTTCAGTTGAGATTATAACTAAAGATTTAAACACATCATTAGATTGTATTTTCCGGAGGATGCATTTTATTTTTATCATTAGACTGAATTTTCCAAAGGATTCAATATAATGACGAAAATAAAACGTTTAATTATAATCAAAATCCGCAGTTTTATCGATGAGGTGATGTGTTCAACAATGGGGCTCATTTCTTGCTGAACAGATACGCAACGGATACAAGCAAAACTGTCGCATCTGAAGTGATGAACAGCCACATGTCACACATGAATTACCGATGCATCCCGAAAAAAGGGCAGTCTGGTGTGGTTTATGGGCTGGTGGCATCATCGGTCCATTTTTCTCCAAAGACGACCGTGGAAGAAAGGTTGCCGTCAACGGCGAACGATATTGAGCCATGATACGCGTTTTTTTTTTGCCCCAATTGGCTGAGTTGAACTTGATTGGCATGTGGTTTCATCAGGACAGTGCAACATGCCACACTGCTCGTGAAATAATGGATATGTTGAGGGATGAATTTAGTGAGCAGCTTATCTCTCGATTTGGCCCTGTGAGTTGGCCCCCAAGATCTTGCGATTTAACGCTTCTTGATTATTTCTTGTGGGGTTATGTCAAGTCGTTAGTCTATGTGGACAAGCCGAACACTATTGAAGCCTTACAGGATAATATAACATGCGTTATTCGTGGAATACAGGCCGAAATGCTTCAAAAGTGACGAAAAATTGCACTTTTCGAATGGACATTTTGAGACGGAGTCTCAACAACATTTATATGAAATTATCTTTAAAAATTAAATGGCAAAGACCAATTTATCGATTCCAATAAAAAATGTTAATATATGATGCAAATTTGAGAGTTTTATTCAATTTTTAAAAAATCACTCTGTACTTTACAAATATTTTCCACAATAATGAAGTTTGTCCATAAATTGCCAGCAAAGCAGACTATCATAAAGATGGCACATCTCTGGCATCACAACTATCTAGCAGATCCGCATATCATCGCTCAACAATGTAAATTGTGACAGTTAAATGCCACAAAGAAGTACCGTCCGTCCTTTTGCCTCTTAGTTAGCGGCAAAAACCGTTTCTTTAGTGAATTCTTCATTGACAACCGCGAACGAATCTCTTCAACATTACTGTCGATGAGGAAAAAATACGAAATGAAGAAAAAAAAAAAACAAAAAAAAAAACAAAACAAAACAGAACCTAAATAGAAAAATTAAATGTGGAAACGATCGTAAAACATAAATGTGTGGGAGATTTTCCATTTTCTCTAACCGACTCATCGCTACATCGGACCAGTGCGGAAAAATGCAAATGTCAGTCTGGGACAAAGAGATTTTTATGTCTGTTTGTAAATCATAAAAACATCATCGCATTTAATCTCTTCTACCCCATCAACAATAATAGCGACAAATAGGAATTACCCGGTACAAGAAGACGACACGAAACGTTGAAGGAGGAATGAAAAGATTTAGAGAATGATGTTTTATAAACATTTTGATTAATTAGTGAAATTCCTGAGGATTTATTTGTGAAATAATGAATGTTTCTTCCATGTTATGGAGGTTGGCAAAGTTCCATTATGTTGACTGTCTTTCGTATAAAGGAAAGAAGAAAATGTCTTAGAAAGTCAATGAGAATATGGAGAAAGTGGAATTTGTTCATATACATTATAAGTCCCAGTAACGCATTTGAAGTAAAGATGAAGGCGATAAGATTTAAGAAAAGTTTTTATACGGCTATAGGCGAATCATATACCATAATGCTACAAGCCAAAATTGTAATGTTTTTTTTTTTTTTTAAGTAAAAATTCGATATTCTGTCGTGCCATGAATTTAATTTACAATTCTGAGCCACTGACGAATTTGAAATTGAAATACGAATATAAGGTTTTCTAATAAAGAAAACCATTATCTGTGAACGGCATTGAAGGATATCTTTAGCATATTTAAAATGATCCAATTTAGGTCAAATATGCGTTGTTTTGTTCGTTAATTTGTTACCGTTTTGATGCTGATGCTAATTCCATTATGCTTCTGTTATAGATGTCCTCATCTCTAAACAGGAACAATCATCAAAAAACTAGGACAGTCGTTTCTCACAAACATTCGCTATAGATACGAACAAGTCATAATCATTTAGCGACAGTTCCAGACTTTATGCATAAGGATGTATAAGAACTTGCCAACCAAGCTCCCGGAGTTTCTGGTGAGTCACTATCGATGTGTGTGGTCTGACCTTGTTTTGATGGAACACAATTCCTGCCCTCATGGCCAAAGTTGGCCGCTTCTGGGGGACTGTTGACAGTACAGCTAAGAATTAAGTTTTGTTTTAGATGAGCAGTCCATAGTAGATGATTTATTGCCAAACCTATCAAATACACAGAAAATTCTTCCTGACCGTCAAACCTGACTTAACCACTATTTGCACCGGCTCAAAATTTTCGGAAAGGAACCAACGAAAGCAAAATTTCGCCGGATTGTCAGTTACAATATCAGGATCACAAACATTTAAAATTTAGGTTTTCGCCTTTATTGAAGAAAAACTGTAAAATATGTCGTATTTTCTTTTTCCTGGTTTTCATCTTTGATGTGCTCTCAAACAATACTGAGTCAAACAATCACAAAATTGTCTGAGCGTGAAATTTTTTGAGCGTGAAATCTTACCAGTTTACCGCCATCTATCGTAAGCCAAACGCACTTATATAACGCGCTATACAGATTACTAAAGCTGCCTATTGGAAAAATAATGTACTTCTTTTTACTATATCTTATACAGAGTTGCGCACGAATTGTGTTACTGTCAACTTTTAATGGGGACGATTTTGAAAGATTTTTTTACCCAGAACTTCGCCGAAGAAGTAAAAGAAATTCCCATACAAGCTAATATCCAGAAACTCCACTTCCTGCTGGCACCTGGCCTGAATGTACAAGATTTTTTTTATGGGGTTATGCCAAGCAAGAGGTGTACAAAATGAAACCAAGGAATTTGACTGAATTGAAGCCATTAAAACAATAATTCAATCGGTCTCGACTTCAACCCTTCAGACCGCAATGTGTTCATTGTTGAAAACTTTTCGTATGGGTGCATTTGGATCTATCCGCACGGTATGAATCAGTCATCGCAATCACTGTATTTTGCTACTCTTTAAGACGTCGTTGTCAGTCTATGATGGTGGGATAAATCCTGCGACGCCGACAATTTCCATTACCCATCATGCGTACTTTTCTCTCGAAAATTCCCAACAATGATGCAACCGTTTGTGTCATAATCCAAAATTGTGTACAATACAGCAAGAGAGGTGAAACAAGTGTCTGGGCGATCGGATCTTTGTTCGTCGAGAGAGTGCTCTGGCCTTGCAACATAAATTTCCATGTTGAGAGTTAAGAGAATTTCCATGTTGAAATTTTTCCTGTTATTCGAAGTAGATCAATTAATCCAACATTCTCAAGTTATAGTTGTTAGCATTCATAGCAGAGTTTTTTTTGGTCGAATCAAATAACTTTTTCCTTTGTTCTCGTTTGCCACCTGACATATTTGATTCTCAATGCTGGAGAAGACTACAGTAACATCTATCGAGCAACACATCTTTACCAGCACTGATTCATCCGCTTGTGTTATAACCCAAGATTCTGCCACACACCAAGACAGGTAAAATTAAATGTCTGGTGGAGTCAGATTTTTATTTGTCGAGAAAGGGCTTTGCCATTAAATCGCTCTCCCCTTAATCTCTGCACCAGCATTATTCGTTTTAGTGGAGTCGAAGTATATAAATTCAACCACCACTTCAAAATTGACAGACCCTTCCTTCACTAAAACAAATAACTTTGTTTCATCCTCATCACTGCTAGATCCACTTCTGCTGATTCCTTACCAATGTTTGAGAAGACTGCAGTAATATCTCACAGTTTTCTGCCAGTAATGCACACATATCATCGCATACGTAACTACGAGGGCGGTCCGAAACTAGCCGACCTAATAGAGAAGACACAAGAAAGTTTTTCTTTATTTTTCAACATATTCTGCTTTAACTCGATACACTTTTTCCGGCGATATTCAGTAGCTTCTATGCCCTGTATATAGTAAGAATTGTCAAATTCCTTAAAATATCCATCCACCGCAGATTCCACCTCTTCATTGTTGACAAATTTCTTTTACCACCGAGCCATTTTTTCCAAGTTTGGAAATAGAAAATAGTGCGAGGAAGCTAAATCTGACAAATAAGATGTGTGATGAAGCAATGTGAACTTTAATTCATTAATGTTGGACATCGCAATAGTGGATGTGTGAACTATAGAATTGTCTTGATGAAACAACTCCCCGTTTTTCGACAAATGCGGTCTTTTTCCATAATTTCATCACCCAAACGCTGCAATAAATTAGCATAACACTCGCCTTTGATGCTTTTTCCTACGTCAGGGTAATCAATAAAAATAATTCCGTGCGGCCTTTTTTCCATAATTTCATCGCCCAAACGCTGCAAGAAATTAGCATAACATTCGCCGTTGATGGTTTTTCCTTTGCCTGGGTAATCAATAAAAATAATTTCATGTGCGTCCCAAAAAACCAGACGCCTTCACATTGCCTGCCGATAGAATCGTCTTCGCATTCTTTGGACACGATTGGAATGGGAATTCCAGTCCAGTACTTTGACTGTTCCTTTCATTGTTCTTTTAGGTGTAAAGTTGTGGGCCCATGTCTTATCCATGGTTTTAAATTGATGCAAAAATTCGAATTTATTGTGGTGAAACATTGCCAAACACTCTACTGAAACATCTTCATGACGCTGTTTTTGCCGAAAGCAAGCGCGGCACCCATCTTGCGCACAGCTTTTTCATCTTCAAATCTTTTGTCAATATACTATGTATGGCACTTTTTGAAATGCCTAGCATTTCATTTCAACATCATCCAATACCATTTTCTGGATTAATGGATAATCGTGTCTGGCGTGGACACATCAATTGGTCGACCACTAGGGTGTTCGTTTTGGTAGCTCCTACGGCCTCGTTTGGGTAATAGAGTTTACCCAATATTGTGCAGTCGTAAACGAAGAAGCAGACTTCTCCAGAGTAGAACCTTTTTCGCTTTTAATATTGATTGGACTAAGAGCTTTCAGATGGATATATTGAATTACATAATGCTGACCAATTTTTCCTATGTTTACAAATTCACTGAGATCATTTACTTTGATGAAAACATTTGTTTTATAACGTTGCCACTTTTCATTAAAATAATTTCTTTCCAAACCACTGGCACCATCTGCACGTCAAGGCGGCTAGTTTTGCAACCGCCCTCGTAGTATGTGAATTTTATTAAAGATGGTATCAGTCGCTTTAACTGCTACTTTCATTTTAATCGTCTCCAATAGTATGTTAAAGAGGTCGCATGATAGGCTGTCACTCTGTTTGAATCCTCGTTTGGTACAAAATGGCTCGCTAAGATTTTTCTATTGTGCCATTAGACAATGTTTATTTTATTACATATTTTTAATTTTATTTTTGGTTTAATTAAAATATGAAAACTGGTATGTTAAAATCGCCTAAAAATGTGTAACTCCTTCTTGATTGAATAGCTGCAATACCACAATCGTGTTGGACATCCTGTCAACATGTTATTCTCCCTTCAAACCCATCGGCCAGATTCTAATTCTCATTTCTTTTACATTTGCATTCTGCCTTTTTATGGATACTCGTATCCATTCGAATTTGCAGTCAATGTCCATGAATGTAACACATATTGAAATCACTAATTATGATATTCTTAGAGCACCAAGAGAGAGAGAGAGGGACACATGCTGGACAATTTGTTGTATTTGTGGTAAATCAGGTGAAATTAATGTCATGCTAATCTTTGTAGTTACAACCAAATTTCTGTTTGTTTCTGCTGTTGGCATTAAAACATTGTTAACATACCCATCGAACAACACCCGGTAATTATGGGGACTTTTAAAACAAAATTAAAGAACCAAATTTAACAATATAACAACAACAAGAAGAACAGCAGCAGCAACAGCAACAACGACATGAATGAGAACACTAAGTACAACATGATAACAACAGCATTGACATTGGCAGCAGCAGCAACAACACCAATTGCAACACCACCACCACCACCAACCTCACCGCTAACCAGACTTAGTAAAACATTCAAGCATTTATTCATACGATCCTGCCCCAGTAGAAGACATAACAAACAAACTAAACTACACGTACATCATGTAAAACAGCTAAAAACACAAATTAACAATTTACCTCCTAACAACAAACGAACAGCAACAACACCAACAATCGGCCTAGATAGAAGAGGGGCAGAAGCAGCAGCAACAGCAGCAGCAACAACAACACCACTAACAACCAATAAAAAATATATGCTTTAGTATAATGTTAAAAGTGCGAAAATAATGTACTTAACATAACATTACTATGTAATGTTATTTGCTGCTATTTATTTTTCTATAGTTTTCGTTTTTATTTTTATTTTTGTCTTTTCGTTGGGGAGGGGAGCCCCAGAATTCAAGACTTTCAAGACTGCCGTTGGTTGTGTCAGTTGCCACAACTGGAGGACCACCACCATTACCGCCATCACCACCATCATCATCAACAACAGCAACATTTCCAAATCCCAAAACATTTAAATAGAGTACGTGTATCAGCCAACCATTGAATCAATGTCCCAGGCATGAAAACGTCTTGGTTGGTTGCTCAGCACCATCGCCAGCCATGGAAAGGGGACGACTTGAATGTGAGCGAGTGTTTGTGTGGTATAACAAGTGTTTAGTGTTCAGTGTTCAGTGTTCAGTGTTCAGTATCTGTGAGTGAACAACAATACAGCAACAACATTTCAAAAATTGCAATAAACAACATTGACAACAACAAGAATAACAGCATAAATTAGGCCAAAACCGAAAATATTTCAGGCACAATGCATTCAAATACCGAAAATGACTTCCTACCATCATCGCCATCATGAACAACCAACATCATGTAAATATTTTATGGTCTACGAATTTCTATGCATGTTCGTCTTGTGCAGCAACAGCAGCAGCAGCAGCGCGGAGTCTTAGAAGATCTGCCCAACATTAACACAACAGCACCGTTTTGGTGTGAACAGTGATTTGGAAACAAATAAAGGTTAACTAGTACCGGGTTATCCATTTTCGGGTTTCAAAAGTAATATTAAATAAAACAGACATATAAAGGGTGTCCCAACAAGAATGCAAGATTTAAATTTGGCGCCATTCGAAGTGTCATTGTTTGACGTTTGAACAATTGTTATTGTTTGCTAGTAGAAGGTACGAGGTTAGTAAAAATGGAGCGCTACACGAATAAACAACGCATTCTCATTGTGAAATTGTTTTACCAAAATGGTGAAAGTTTTGCAGATACAGTTCGCAAATTGCGATCAATCTGGGGTCACAATAATGCTCCAAAAGAGTCAACTGTAAAGATATTAAAGGATAAATATGCCAAAACTGGATCTGTTAGTGATGTAAAGACAACAACGCGGCTTCGGCCAGGACGATCGACCGAAAATGTCGCAGCTGTACGTCGCTCAGACTCCATCCACCTCAACTTGACACCGAGCTCAGCAAATTGGTGTCTCCAAATCCACTATGCAGCGAATTTTAACGAAAGCAAATGCATCCTCAACGTGTCACTGTGTGGTGTGGATTTTGGGCTGGAGGAATCATTGGACCTTTTTTTTATGAAAATGAGGCATGTCAAGCGCAAACAGTCAATGGTTTACGCGAATAAGACGACGACGACTCAAGTCTTAAAAGAGGAAATTGGACGCTGCATTAATGAAATACCGGAGCATTTATGCAAAACGGTCATGGAAAATTTTATTAAAAGATCGCGTGTGTGCCAGCAAAGCCTCGGCGGCCATCTGCCCGATGTGGTGTTCCATACATAACCTCATTCTGTCTACTTTACGATATAATAAAGTTTCACGATTTTTTTTTAATTTAAATCTTGGGTTCTTGTTGGGACACTCTTTAGCTATGAATTGCAATGAAACTTTTGTTTCATTATAATGCTTGGACGTTAGACCAGCAAATCCGCGGCGGCCATCTGCCCGATGTGTTGTTCCATACATAACCTCATTCTGTCTACTTTACGATATAATAAAGTTTAACGATTTTTTTTTAATTTAAATCTTGGGTTCTTGTTGGGACACCCTTTAGCTATGATTGCAGTGAAACTTTTGTTTCATTATAATGCTTGGACCTTGGACCTTATGTATGAAATACAAAGTCATTTAAATGAGCGCCTCTAGATTTATTGCAGCAGTGGATCCTTTTGAGGTAGTTTTCCGCCACTTTTTCGCACATTTTGGGCGGTATCTCAGCTATAACTTGACGTATGTATATAGGTTTTCAAATGCTCCAACGTTTAGAGTTTATCTAGCGCCACAAAAAAGGTCAATCTCATGATCTTGGTGGCCAATTGACGTCGCCAAAATGTGTATTACGCTTTCTAAAAACTTCTCATACAATAAAGCCAAAACCGGTCGTGTTGTGTGGCTCGTGGCACTGTCTTGTTGGAACCACATTTCGTCCAGTTCATAATCTTCAATTACAGGTAAAAAAAGTCGGTTCTCATACGGCAATAGCGCTTTAAATTGACGCCTCTGGTTTTCCAGACACGTCCAGGCCAAAATGCGCACTAAACAGTCACTTCTTCCGGATGCAATAGTTTTTTCGCAATCACTTCTGGGCCCTATAATCGACGATTTTGCTTATTGGCCTAACCATCGAGTGCAAAATGAGCTTCATCGCTGAAGAAAATTTTATTCGAAAAATAAGCATTGAAAGACTGTTGCTGTAGCAGCCAGTCGTCAGTTTATTTTTCGTTGAAACAACATATAATTTTCAATTGCAGGCGAAAAAAAGATCGGCTCTATAGCGCTCCGAATTGATAGTAACGGCTCCTCTAGCGCCAATTTAGACAAAAAATACAGCCTCCAAACTAAACAGTCATTTTTTCGGTTATTAACTTTAAGTCCCGTTGAGTGAGTATGGGAATAGAATGCATATAAGCTTACTAAATGTAGGAGGCTCTCCAATATTGCTTGTCGACGTAACCTCCGAGTGAGAAATGAGCTTCATCGCTGAAGAAAATTTTGTTCGATTGAAAGCCCATGTTTGAATCATCACTTTTGTAGTTAGTTTTAATTACTTTTACACGTTCTTCGGTTATTCACTTTAAGTCCCGTTGAGTGAGTTTGAAAATAGAATGCGTATAAGCTTACTAAATGTAGGAAGCTCTCCAATATTGCTTGTCGACGTAATCTCCGAGTGAGAAATGAGCTTCGTCGCTGAAGAAAATATTATTCGATTGAAAACCCATGTCTGAATCATCGTTTTTGTAGTTAGTTTTGACTATTTTTACGCGTTCTTTGGCTGTTAACTTTACGTCCCGTTGAGGGAGTTTGGGAATAGAATGCGTATAAGCTTACTAAATGTAGGAAGCTCTCTAATTTTGCTTGTCGACGTAACCTCCGAGTGAAAAATGAGCTTCGTCGCTCAAGAAAATATTGATCGATTGAAAATCCATGTTTCAACCATCGTTTTTGTAGCTAGTTTTGACTATTTTTACGCGTTCTTCGGTTGTTTACTTTAAGTCCCGTTGAGGGAGTTTTGGTATAGAATGCGTATAAGCTTACTAAATGTAGGAAGCTCTCCAATTTTGCTTGTCGACGTAACCTCCGAGTGAGAAGTGAGCTTCATCGCTGAAGAAAATTTTGTTCGATAGAAAGCCCATGTTCGAATCATCGTTTTTGTAGTTAGCTTTGACTATTTTTACGCGTTCTACGGTTGTTAACTTTAAGTTCCGTTGAGGGAGTTTGGGTATAGAATGCGTATAAGCTTACTAAATGTAGGAAGCTCTCCAATTTTGCTTGTCGACGTAACCTCCGAGTGAAAAATGAGCTTCGTCGCTGAAGAAAATGTTGCTCGATTGAAAGCCCATGTTTGAGTCATCACTTTTACAGTTAGTTTTAACTATTTCTATTTATGTATATAAGCTTAAGCTTACTAAGCGTATAAGTTTACTAAATGTAAAAATTGCTCCAATATCTCATTCATGGGATGCAAAAATGCATTCAACTTTTTTTTTGCCAGGAAATATACTTGTAAACCACTGTGCCAAGTGGCCCTTGTGGACTTATTAATAAAACCATTGGTATAAACCATCATTATGCTGAAGACATTGAAAATGCACTTGTAAATTAGATTTCCACTATGTAGTAACACATGTACATACATAACTCTGTACTTATGTACATATTTAGTGGCTGTACATATATCTCCATATATATATATATATATGTGTGTGTATAATTACATACATACAGACACACGGTTACAAGAACAACATTGTCTTTTATTGTCTGCTAATAAAATAAATGGATTTATTTAATACGTTCACGTTTTAGTTTCTTCTCCTAAACAACAACAAAATAAATAGTCAAGTTAAATAAATGGTGACAATATTATCTAAAACTGCTGGTCTTGGAGTAGCCTCAGCCGTCTTTGTCGTCGTCTTGAGTTCATCCAACGGAGATAACTTCCTCCACGTTGGAAAGAAGGACGCCAAAGAGGGCATTAAGTTTGAAAGATGAAAATGTGTGGTAATAATAGCCCAAAACAACTTCAAATTGTTACGTGACATCAAGTGACAGTTTACAAGTACTCTTAGTAAAATCAGCCAAACATCAGAACCAGCACCAGCAACAACAAAAGTGCACTTGGACGACGATACAGACATATGGCTAAAACAACATCTAACCAATGTCTATCTGTCTGTCCGTCTGTCTATTGTGAGTAAGAGTATAAAATCTCCCAACCAGCAGAATTTGGTTTAAAATGGTCTTTACTTGAATTGGATTTAAAGTGACGGACTGAGCATTCGGTGGTCTTAAGGAAATGATGGTATTGCATAAGATAGGGAAAGTAAAATTAGTGACATAAGATTATGTGGCGAATCCAAAATAAAAAATTACTGGCATAGTCTGGGTATGGGAACCTCTTTATGTTCGTAGTGTGAACGGAGGCAACGAAAATACGCGTTTGGAAAACGTTTTTAGGGTAGAAGAAAATATTTGTTTTCGCCTTTTTTTTAACTTAACAAAGTGTTATAACATAAATTTTCCTTGGAAAAAAGAAGGACCTATTAGTCAATAAGTGTCCTTCAAGATTGATACAATTTGTCTAATGCTTCTCTAATATGCACTTTTATAGGATTTATCAAGAACTTAGAAATATATTTCAAACTCATCATTTGATCCAAAACTTTTCCGTGCAGCAAACTTTAGAGATTTGCAAACAGATAATAGACCACGTTAGAAGAGTGCGGTGTATGGTGGAAGAATTCGAATTTGAATTCACATAATCTTATTACAGCCACCGAGAACCACAACTCTTTATATATCATTTGATAAGGCAAAAATGTAACATCCAGAAAGAAGCATCTAAAGTACCAAGAATCTTTTGGCCAAATATGTTTCGTGACTTTTTAAATCGTTTAAGCGATATCTGTCTGGCCGGCTGATAGACACGATAACTGCCTAAAAATTGCCACAACCCAATACTTTGTCAGGGATTGCGAATGGGGTATTTCGGCCCATCCCTTCTGGTATCTCCCATACAAACTAATCGATTTTCCGAAATGCAATGTTTCGCCATAACCCCTAATTCGTGGACTGCAGCGTCCCGAGTCTTCGTTCGTTGTGTTGTCCTATAATTCCTGTTAGAATTTAAAAAAAAAAAACGATCAGTTAACTACCGATTTTCCGAAAATCAATTATTTCCTTATAACTTCGAATACATAGACTGTAGAGATTTGAATTCTTTCCCATAGCTTTACCCACAATTCTATTTAAAATTTCAGAAAAGCGACCGGCCAAGTATACCTCTTCTGGTATCTCTCACACAAACGACTTTTTTAACCTGCATATTTCTTTGTAACCAGGTGACCTAGCAGAGAAAACACAAAAAAGATGGGGAAAATTTTCTTAATTTTTCTCGATACAATATGTCCAACGATATTCTGTAGCTTCTATACACTGTTTATAGTAACAACTGTCAAACTCCTTAACATAGTCATCAACCACAGACTCCACCTCTTCATTGTTGGCAAATCGTTTACCACCGAGCCATTTTTTCGAGTTTGGAAATAGAAAATAGTCCGAGGGAGCTAAGCCTGGTGAATAAGGTGAGTGAGGAAGCAATTCAAACTTTAATTCATTAATTTTGACTATCGCTATAGTGGATGTGTGAACTAGAGCATTGGTGAAACAACACTTTCTCTTTCGCCAAAAGCGGTCTTTTTTCCACAATTTCATCATCTAAACGCTGCAGTAAATTAGCATAATAAGAAGAAAGAAACAAACGACATGGCTTGGCCTGCAAATGGAGCCGTCTTCGCCTTCTTTGGACACGATTCTCTCATTCCAGTCCTCCGCTTTGACTGTTCCTTTGTCTTAGGTGTAAAGCGGTGAACCCATGTCTCATCCATGATTATAAATCGACGCAAACATTCGGTTTTATTGCGGTAAAACATCGCCAAACACTATACTGAAACATCTTCACAACGCTATTTTTCCTATACCGAAAGTAAGCGTGGCACCCATCCTGCGCACAGCTTTCTCATCACCAAATCTTCGGTCAATATACGATGTATAGTAATTTTTGAAATACCTATCATTTCACCTAGGTCACGTACTTTCAGCCGACGACCATCCAATACTATTTTGTGGATTTTCTTATCCGTCTCTAGTGTGGACACCTCAATTGGTCGGCCACTATTGTGTTCATCTTGGCAGCTCGTACGGCCTCGTTTAAACTCTGCTACGCAATATTGTACAGTCATAAACGAAGGAGCAGACCCCACTAGTTCGGTTTTAATATTGGTTGGATTGAGACCTTTCAAACTGACCGATACTAGGTTCATATCATCCACACAGTTACACTAATGTCAATTAAATTTGGTACACATTAAGGGTTTCCTAAGCTTGTGCCTGGAAATGAAAACGGACCGCGTTGCTGCGTCCCTTTGGCAACCACCCATACAACTGCGCCGATTTTCCTATATTTAATTATTTCTCAATAATTCCTAATTCGTAGACTGTAGAAACATCAGGTTTTGTTTTTCGCTTTGCTCTATAATTCTTGTCATAATTTCAGAAAATCAACCTATTTAATCCATATGTTTTTTGTTCCCATCATCCATACCACTGCACCAATCTCAGTTAAATTTTACACACATTAAGGTTTTGCTAAAATCGTGTACAATATTGACTGCTATTCTAATCGGCGATAATAGTGAAGTAGTATTCGACTTAACGGGCAGAAAACAGATTTTGGAAAATTATGTCGGAAAGCTTTTCACTGATAATGGAAGACCGGCTTTTGGACCAACTGTTGAGAGCCCCATGACAGGAGCACCAATAGCAAGAAATGAAGTGGAATACACATTACAATCTTTAATAGACAAAAAAGGCAACAGGTGTAGATGAAATCGACTCTGAATTTATGAAACTAATAGAAAGCAATAACATACAAATTCTAGTCAAACTTTTTAACCACATATACGATACGGGTCCATCATTATCCAGAAGTTTAGTTCAAATCAACAATCATCGCCATACCAATGGAAAAACACTGCAAAGAAATGTAGTGAGTACAGACTAATTAGCCTAATGACCCATACGTTAAAAATATTTCTAAAAATTATTCGCAAAAGGATATACTCATATACCGAATAAAGAGCTCCTAAGGGAGAACTACAATTTGTGTTCAAAGAAGGTACACACACGTTATTTTGTATCCAAGTATTAATTTGGAATTATCGAGGTATCCAGAAAGATGTTTTCATGTACTTTGTCGATTACAAGAAAGTTTTTGATACGGTCAAACGTGGCAAATTAATGGAAATTCTTAACTCCATCGGAATACATGAGAAGAAACTACGCTGTATTAAAAAACTATATTGGGATCAGTCGGCACGAATTGAGATCAGTGGAGAAGAAACTGACGAAATTTTCATCTCAAAAGGAATTACACAGGTTTTTGTTCAACATATATTCTGACAAAATGATCCAAGAAACACTTGAACGAGAAAATATTGGAATAAAAGTTAATAGAAAATTCATCAATAAAACAAAACATATATGCAGATGATACCAAACTAATGACTGGTAGTATAGAAAAGCTGGTGGAAAAACTTGCATATATAAGTAAGTGGACTATGGACTAAAAATATCAAATATCGAAAAGATGAAATAGATGGTTATTAGTAGAAAAAAAAATTTCCATCTCAACCCAACGTTGAATATAAAAAGAAATATAGAAATCGAACGAGTACGGCATTTTAAGTACCAATGAGTCTTAATGAATTCCCAGTGGAACCCATCAAAAGAAATTAAATGCCGCAGAGAAATGACGATAAATAAATGACTTTTTTTAAATACAAGAAAGTGTTGACCCGTCATGACGTCAACGTAGCAACAAAGGTACGTTTTGTGAAATTTTACATTTGGTGTGTGCCATTACATGGAGTAAAAGAAAAGAAATTATTTTCGGTATTGACATATGGTGGAAAAGTTACCTCAGATTCATAATTTACTGTATGCTTCACAAATTATTATGACAAATGTCGACAATTATCGCGACGAAGTTTGCAACGAATTTTAACATTGGATCTTAAACTGCATCCATATAGGCTGCAATTAACACAAGAATTAAAAGAGTCTGACTTCATAGCAAGGCTCGCATTTGCTAATGAAATGCTTAATCGATTTTCCAATTTTGACAATATCCTTTTCTCTGACGAGGCTCATTTCCTTATGAATGGGTTCGTAAACCGTCAAAATTGTCGTTACTGGAACAGTGAAAGTCCCAAAATCAAACACCAGAAACCATTGCATAGTCCTAAAGTGACAGTATGGGCAGCGATCTCTGGCAGAGGAATAATTGGTCCTCTTTTTTTTCGAAAATGCGCGGGGCCAAAACGTCACGGTTAATACGGAACGCTATGTTGAAATGTTGGACGGTTTTTTGGCTCCAGAAATTGAAAGTTCAAGAATAGTGAATTCCAGAACTTGGTTCCAACAAGATGGAGCTACCTGTCACACATCAAATGACTCCATGGCGGTGGTGAAGCTGATGTTCCCTGGCAGACTGATTTCGAAAAGAGGTGATATCCCATGGCCCCCACGTAGTCCAGACTTGAGGCCTCTTGACTTTTTTTTGGGGGGATACCTCAAACACAAAGTCTACAGTAATAATCCAAGAAACATCGTTCAGCTCAAGGAGAATATTCGTGGTGAAATGGCAGCCATTACACCAGTATTACTGAAGAAAGTTTTCAATAATTTTCGTTTGCGGTTAGAAGAGTGCCGTCGTATAGAGGGTCACCATTTAGATGATGTTATTTTTAAAAAATAAACTCCATTTATTACTCTACAATGCCTTAGATTTATTTTAACCATACCTTTTGTATTTATTTTTTAAATATCACGTTCTATTGCGCCACCCTGTATATTGGCATGCCTCCAACAATATTTCAACGTTTTATAGAGCAAATATATACATATATTATAACATAACACCCAATAGGGTCGTTGACAAATGTGCCCCTTAAGCCGTTTGAGCGTTCTGTGTCTGTCTATCTGTCTGACTGGTAGACGCGATCATTGTTGTAGATTGTCCGTCAATTCGTAGACTATCGTAGCTCAAGTTTTGTTTTCGTTTATAATGATGGCAGAATTTGGAAAAATCTTTAACTTAACCCAAATATGCTTAGATTCATATCTTCCAAGCACTTTCAATGAATTCAGTTAAATTTGGCACACATTACGTCTTAGTGGAGTTTTGAGAAAGAAAATCGACACTTCCACACCCTTTCTGGCACATTAATACAAATCTTTTCTCCTCTTCGTACATTGCGGTGATTTATGTTCTAATTCATTGTGCTGACTCGTATTAAATAATTTGGAAAAAATGAGTAACTAGGCAAGGCCCTTCTGGTACCTTCCATACGAAAGACCGATTAAAACCCCATTTTCTTAGATTCATATATTACAAGCAATTTCATTAAATTCAATCAAATTGGCACACACAATGAATTTCGTGAGTTAAGTTCTGAAAATGAAAATGGGCATTAATATTACACACCTTCAGGTACCGGTATCATGCAAGCCGATCGATCTATAGAAATTTTTATTTCCAGTGTGGGCCCTAATTTGTAGGCATTTTTGTCAATTAAATTACTTGTAAAATTTGTAAAACTCGCCTTCTCTGCTAACTTCCATACAAATTACCTAATTTGATCCATATGTTCCCATCACATCTTCCATTTAGTACACTTAGATTTGCGAATGAAAGTGGATGGCATTGCCCGACCCATAGGGTACTCATTAACAAATTAGCCGATTCAGAATCTAGCGATGTAACCGCATCCTTTCTGATACCTTTGGACCACGCTGGTTGCCATTGAGAAGAAGCATATATACCACCACACCTGAATGAATTTTCTGCGCCTGACTAAATTTTATTTTTGCATTGGAGACAAAGGCATTCAAATAAGGAATTAGAGCTGGAATTTGGAATACTACGAACTATATTTAGTAAAGTATTTTCAGCAGATTGGGTTGCTAGATTAATTAACTTTGTAATTTTTTTACAATATAATCAGCACATTTTCAACTTTATAAATAAGGTGTTTTGCTACATTATATTAAGTTTTATTTACTCCTTCAGTGATGAAGCTTTATTTCAGTCGATGCATCCGAAAATGAAACAATCAAAAGAAAGCATTCAAAGTACCAAGCATCTTTTGACCAAATGTGTTTCATGACTTCTTAAGCCGATTGAGCAATATCTGTCTAGCTGGATGGCTATTTGATAAAGGTCTAATAGAGGGATAGAGGTCTGATAGGGGGATGAAAGTCTGAAATCTTTACTAAACTTCTCAACACTTGGCGCGACCTAATACTTGCCCAGATCATAGTCGGCGCTTATAAATGGGCAGTATAGACTCATCCTTTCTGGTACCTCCCATAAATTCCATTTTACCCTGCTACTACACAGTTATAGACTGTAAACACTTAAATTCATAAAAATTCCTAAAAACTCTCAAATTCTTGTCTATCGCTTGTGTTTGTAATATTTGGCAGAATTTGAAAAAAAACGACCATGCAAAAGGCCCATTAACCGCTTATATTCTTAGACATACACCTCCTATATGGTCGAACTAAATTTGGACAAATTTAGTACACGCTGAGCTTTTTAAAAAGTAAGGTCTCTTGTAACTTCCATACAAATTGATCGATTTTCCGAAATTCAATCTTTCCTCTGTAGCTGCTAATCAGTAGATTGCAGTAGCTTAGGATCTTTTTCAATATATCTCCTGATAATTCTTCTGTCTTTATAAAAACCAACCAAGTAACCCCGCGCCTTCTGGTATCTCCCATACAAATTACGGATTTAATACACACATTCTTTGCTTTGTATCTTTCTAGTATTTATAGGTATACTGAATTCAGGCAAATTTGGCATTTGAAGAAGTAAATTCTTTGAATGGAAACGGAGAACATTGACACATCCCTTCTGGTATTTCCAGCACAAATTGTCCCATTCATGAAAATTTATTTTATTTTTGCTTTAACCCCTAATTGTAGAACTAGAGTCACTTATATTTTTGGCAATTATTTCGGCGAAAGGAACTGGCAGATTATTTTTCGAAAAGTCAACATAAACAACATAAAGATAGATGTAAGTCTGTTCATCAGACTGAAATATCTATAATGTTTTTAAATAGGTTGGCTCTGGTATCTTTTAACGTCGAAAAAACGATTATTGCGCAGCAAATTTCGCGTTTAAAAGCAGTATTTATAATAAAAACATTGAAAAATTTTCTTATGTGGAGATAAATTCAATTTTCAACAATCCTCGGATTTAAATTTTGTAAATCTATATATATAAAAATCAATTGCTGTGCGTTAGTCCCGCTAAAGCTCGAGAACGATTGGACCGATTTGGTTCATTTTGGTCTTAAATTATTGGTAGAGTATTCCGGAAGGTTTAAAAGGTTTTATTTGAAGTGATAGATGGTGTTGGAGATGAGATTTTTGCAATTAATTTTTTTTTTACTACATTAACATTGAATCAAATAATGGTAGGTGACAAACATATCAGCCTATATGTGGCGCTGTTATTTATTTGAAGGCAAAACAACGTTTTCCGGGTCAGCTAGTTAACTATAAATTTATAACGAGGAAGTATTTCACTGTCTCCAGGCGTAATTTAAAAAGTACATATCTCTGTAAAACCGAATATTTGCCAAGTTTGCTCATACAAGATGAAAGATATCATACTGTCAAATAGAGAAAGCCTGTAAATTTTAGTGGAAGTACAAAACATAAGCATCGAATCAGCATATGGGGCTTTTATACCCAACATGCATTTTTCATGGGCTGATCGAGCAGCCCTTGTAAGACATTTTCTATTCACAATAAAATAATTTGGATCTGTGAGATTGTTTGCTTTTACAAGCCTAGAGTTATATTATTTTGTATTGAACCACTAAGTACTTCCACTTACCTTCTCTGGCTTCTTTTTTGAAGGTGGTGAAATTATCTTTGCCTCCTCCTCTGAAGCCATACGATTGAATTTACGCGTAGCCTCTTTAACACTTATGGGATTTTCTGTATCCACATCGGGACCCGATGATTTATCGTTCCCAGTATCGGTAGAATCCGTGCCTGACGAACCCGAAGAGAACGAAAAACGTGGTATATTCTCCTTATTGGCCGTTTCGTCAACAGAATTATCGCGCGAAATACTTTTCTCACGATTGGCTTTTTCTTCCAATTTTTTAGTATTGTTTTCCAACTCATTTTGCGCTATAGGCGTCTCTGGATCACGTTCCGAAACATGTTTGTCCTCATCGTTTTTCACCGCCACCAAAGGGGCCAGTGGAACTGAATAAATCGGTGCTGCAAGGGGTGAATTAACCTCTGGTGGTGGTTTATACGGAGGAGGCTGGCGATAAGGAGAACCCCCAGCACTTTCCGAGGCGATAGACACTGCGCCCGGGCTGTCGGGCACTGAGTTGAAGCCAACCGCTTGATTAATTGCTCTTTGCACCACATCGTCGGTCGGACATTCATTGAGATACTTTTTTCTTAGTATCAAATATTTCTGATTATTCTCGTTTTTAATGGTAGCCAAGATATTCACATACGTCTTGAATTCCTTGCGAGCCTCATCTGGAATAAGAATAACACAAATTCCCACAAAGTGGTCATTTCAGTTTCAGAATATTCCAATTACACGACGAAGCAACAAGTATTTTGACATTTGTTTTCGTTTTCGTCAACCCGATAAACAAATACGAGGGAAACGTCGATGGCGGTGTGACTCACTTTGTGTCTCCGGATGCGTCAGGAAACGTTTAAAGTATTTCACCAAAGCATGATTTGTAACTTTGCAGCCATTGTCGAGCATGTATCGACGAATTTCATTTAACGACAATTCCTTGGGCCCATCCATTTCCACAGGTTTCACTTTAATTCACTTTGCAAACAATTGAAATTCCACAAAAACACAAAACCACGGAAATTTACACAAATCGTAGGAAACACAACAAAAAAGAAACTAAACAAACAAACAGCTGAGCCGAAACGTCAAATGGGCAAAGCAAATGAGAGAAAACAACAACGAGTAAGAGAGTGAATATCTGACAACGAGTATTGAAAACAGAAAGTAACGAGCACAGAATTTTGTATGGGAAGACAAGAGCAAACTTTATGTGGAGGTGCACCCAAAGTTCGCATAAAATATTTGTGTTTGTGATTGCATTTGTAAGTAAATGAATGAAGGGAGATGATTGAAATGAATTGAAATAAATCATGATCTGAGGAGTTTTTCCACAATAATATTATTTTTTTTACCCTAAAGTAACAGTTGCAGTTATATCTGCCAACGCTCAAAGTCAAAATATTGTCAAAATTTTAAAATGTATGTCACAAAAAAATCGCCTCTTGCTAATTACGAGTTTCCATATAAATATAAATAATTTGGGAATAAAGTTCAATTTAACAATGTAGATATATAGGTAACAATATTTGGTTCCAAATCATTATCTATTCATCATAGAAATTGATTTTCTGAACAACAAATTCTCTATTAAAATCAAACATTTTTGTGTTTTATTTGATTTATACATTATATTGAACAGGATTTAAATGCATATAACGCCTTACATCCAAATTCGACATGGTCAAATATTAAAGCATAAAGTTGCACATTTCTCATATTTTCATATCGTCTCATTAAGAATTTGTTAAAACTATCTTAAAATTTAACATGATAATATTTCAAATTTTATCATAGAAACAAGCTTTTAGAATAAAATGCCGAAAAGGTTTCAAAAGAACGAAACACAAAATAAAAAGAAATTTTACTATGGAATTTCCGTAGCAGCGATAAATTATTTTCATTTTCATTTCATTTATTGAACAGTCTTGTAATTTAAAGCCTTTTGGCCCATATTAAACAAATTACAAAATGCATAAAGTAAATACTACTTGAATTTCAAAAACAAAATATAACTTAGAATATAAAATTAAATTAACTAGTAACTAATTACCTATAACGCTCAAATTGAAGTGCACCACAAAGTAGGCGGTATGAAGGGAAATAAAAATAATGAAAAAAATTATATATTGAATGATGTATATATGTAGGTCAGACCAAATTGCAAGGTTTTTTTTTTTTTTTTTTTTTTTTTTTTTTT
>JAHXMU010000282.1:45488-98498 GCA_019455685.1 Philornis downsi | reverse complement strand
TTTTTTTTTTTTTTTTTTTTTTTTTTTTGTTGGTAAATCACAATAAAATGTATAAATTGAAATAAATACTACTCCAAAGTAAATGTAAAAATGTATATAAAGTAAAAATTGATCACATAAAATCATACATTTAATACCAACCAATAAATACACCAATAATTAATAAATATCACTCGTAAATGCAAGCATTAAGATATCAAAGAAGATGTAAGATGTAAAGAATATTCACCTACATCAACTGCATATGATAGATAAGTCTATTACGAAATGTTGTGTATGATACATTTTAATTTCTAAGCTCATTTGGCAATGTATTATAGCTATGAGCTACTCTTACATTAAAAGATTAAAAGATTCTTATTAATAACATATTATATTACTAATGAATCAAAACGTAAATGAAATTCAATATTCAACTGTGGAAAACATTTTGGATCTCAAATACGAAACAATTTGATACTTGTACAATTGTAAATAATTGAGATGGCGAAGTCATAACCTCTTTCGAATGGTATTTACTTATCAGCAAAGTACTGTTTTTTTTTAATCCAGGACGTCAATATCTATCCATATTGGGAAAAATAAAACATATCAATTGCGAACCGTAACGAATTTCGACGTAGAATAAACGCATTTACTATACTGTCCAATAAATTATTTCCAAATTTGGAAATGTGTTTCACCAGTGCCAATAATGATTTTTAACCTGCGTGATACTGAAAACTGGTTTTGTCTGATATTCTACCGCTTAATTAGGGAAACTGGTCACAGAATAGTAGTTTTTACGTTCCAAAGTTGGATGACTTGAGGAAAGTTGCATCGAAAAAATAAAATGAAGTAAATTAAATATTTTAGTCACTGCTAATTTTGTTATTAGTTGCTATTATGCTTTTTTTGGTGGAATCATGAATAAATCTTGTTGTCATTTTGAAATTGTCACGATGAAGGTAACCATCAAACAATTTCAAACGTAGATAAACTTATTGGAGGTAAGTGATAGTGTAATACAACATAACAGTAAGTTCTGTATTGATGTTATTATACTTATTTTCTTAGACGTAGAAGGAAAGGACTAATATCGAGGAGTCTCTATGGAGATGCGGTCAACGAAGAACATTGTGTAAGTACGTTTATGGCATAAAAAGGACTAAGTTTTAAGGGGATATATCTTGTCATATTCGTATAAATGGAGTGCATTTTGGAGGGCACTTTTTGTATAAAAAAAGTGTCTTGCAAGGCATTTTCTTACAAAGACGTATCCTGTACGAATATGTCGTGTAGAGTAGACGTTCTTCTATAATAATAATGTCTTTATTTTCTCATGGTACTTTGCTATAAGAAAAGCGTCTCTCATGTCACTATTAGAAAAGCGCATTTCATGACACTTTGTTATAAGAATAGCGTCTCACATGACACTTTTTTATAAGAAAAACGTCTCCCATGATACTTTTGTATAAGAAAAGCCTCTCCCATGGCACTTTTCTATAAGAAAAGCGTCTCCCATTACACCTTTTTTTATAAGAGAAGCGTCTTCCATGACACTTTTCTATAAAATAAGCGTATCTCATGACACCTTTCTATAAGAAAAGCGACTCACAAGACACTTTTCTATAAGAAGAGCGTCTTCTATGGCATACCCTATAAGAAAAGCGTCTCTCATGACATTTTTCTATAAGAAAAGCGTCTCCCATGACATTTTTCTATAAGAAAAGCGTCTTCCATGACATTTTTCTATAAGAAAAGCGTCTCCCATGACATTTTTCTATAAGAAAAGCGTCTTCCATGACACTTTTCCCATAACACTTTTCTATAAGAAAAGCTTCTCTCATGACACTTTTCTATAAGAAAAGCTCTTCTCATGACACTTTTCTATAAGGAAAGTGTCTCCATGGCATTTTTCTATAAGGATAGCGTCACCCATGACAGTTTTCTATAAGAAAATAACCTCTCATGACACTTTTCTATAAAAAAAGCTTCTATAAGTTTACGACAGTTATCGTGTCCATCATTCAGCTAGCTGAACAGACGGACATTGCTCAACCGGCTGAAAGAGTCAAGAAACACATTAGTTCAAGAGATACTTGATACTTTAGGCACTTTCTTTCAAATTACATACATATTCACCCTTCTTCGGGTGAAGGAAGGTATAAACATTAGTGTAACCATAGAGCTGCATTGATATATAAAACAGAACTTGGATAGAAAGGACAGTGACACGACTACTTGTCGCAATTGAGAATGGAGTAGAACGGAACGCCTAGAAATTGAATTTCGGACGAGGTCGATTGGAATTACAGCTCGAAAATAGTCTCTAGGACACTAGTATACTGACTACAAGTTTAAGATCTGTATGGAAAACTTCAGAATATAATTTCGACAGATCTAAGAAGTTACAGAACGTACAGCTTGAATGAATATAAATATAAGATGTTCAAAATGATAATTCTATGAGTGCATGTTCAGCTCATAAATTTGAAAGCAGACTAGGCATGAAAGCTTAGCAGCAGAATTTCGGATAAGCTTGATTGGTTGGCTGATTTCTAGGTTATTAAAAAATAGGTTGTTATTAAAGTACCCATCACATTGATAGTACAAGATGTATATAAATGAGTGCAGGGCGTAACATCAGGAGATCCCACCGGTTACAGTACCTACAGCTCGAATGAATCATTCGTTTATATACCAATTATTCCAAACTGTAGCAGAGACGTTAATTCTAGGTCTCCATATTCATTACATATTATTAATTAAAAATGGACTAGGAATGATTAGAAACAAAATTTCGGATAAGATTATTAAATTTAGCTTAGAGCTGATATCTAGGTTAAAAAAATAGATTATTAAAAAATATATTATCATTAACAAACGCATCACATTGATAGTCCAAGATCTATATAAATAACAGAAAGTGGAGAGTGTAATATCAGAAAATTCCATAGGTTACAGTACTTACATCACGAACGAATCATTAGTTTATATACGATACAAATTACACCGAACTGTAGTAAAGGTGATAATTCTATGTCTCCATATTCATCACATGGGAAAACTTTTCATTATTCTTCAATATAATCTCATGTTAGACTGATACCCTTTCTCCAGCGATATTCAATAGTTTCTATACCCTGGTTACGAGTATAGTAAGGACTGTCAAACTCCTTAAAGTAGCCATCCACTGCAGACTCCATCTCTTCATTGTTGGTAAATCTTTTACCACCGAGCTACTTTTTTCAAGTTTGGAAATAGAAAATAGTCCGAAGAAGGTAATTCTGGTGAATAAGGTGCGTGATGAAGAAATTCGAACTTTAATTCAACAATTTTGAGCATCGCAGTAGTGGATGTGTGAAATGTCTTTTTTGTCAAATGCGGCCTTTTCCATAATTTTACCAGCTAAACGCTGTAATAAATTTTCAAATTTGAAAAAATCGTTCCGTGTCAAAAAATTTGCCAACAATAAAAAGGTGGAACTCAGACCTTGATGGATATTTTAAGGAGTTTAAAAGTTCTTACTATAAACAGGGTATAAAAGCTATCGAATATCACTGGAAATAGCGTATCGAGCTAAAAGGATATTATTTTGAAAAGTAAAGACAAATTTTCTGAACTTTTTTGCGTCTCTGTTGGGTTGGCTAGTTTTGGGACCGCTTTCGTCAGTATGGCAAACAAAGTTATTGGCCACATTCTGTACAAGAGCATAGCCGAAGATACTCCACTAGACCTACGGAAAGAACAAGCTGGCTTTCGGCCGAATAAATCCCGTATAGATCATGTCAACAGTCTGAGAGTAATCATCGATCAATGCTATCGATATGTTGACGGTTTTATCCATATAGTATGTTTAGTTTGTTTGTGAGAGGCATAAATCAGACAAATGTTTTGCGTGTTCGACGATTTTCTTCTATCGAAAAAAAATGGATCAAAGAATTTGCATCAAATTTTGTGAAAAAAATGCAATCAAGTGCTCAAAAACACTTGAGATGTTGACAGTGACATACGGTGAGAGTACTCTGAGTCAAAAAAATGTTTGTAAGGGATACAAGCTTTTCACAAAAGGTCGAGAAGATGCGAATGACGACGCTCGCTCTGGGCAGCACAGCACATTAACAACCGATGAAAATGTTGAGAAAGTGAAGAAATTTGTTATGGAAAATCGTCGAATCACATTTAGAGAAGTTGCTGAGCATGTCGGCATATCGGTTGGTTCATGCCATGCAATCTTTTCGGAAATTTTGGACATGAAGCGTGCGGCAGCAAAGTTCGTTCAAAAATTGCTGAATTTTGATCAAAAACAACGTCGCGTGAGCATCGCTCAGGAATTGTTGAATTGTTGACGTCAATGATGATCCAGATTTGTTTAAAAGGGCCATAACTGGTGACGAATCATGGATATATGGTTATGACATCGAAACCAAAGCCCAATCGTCCCAATGGAAGAGTCCAGGAGAGTCAAGACCAAAAAAGGTACGCCAAGTTCAATCAAATGTCAAGGTTTTGCTCACTGTTTTCTTCAATTACCATGGCGTTATGCATCAAGTGTTCTTATCACAAGATCGTACGGTAAATAAGGAGTATTATCTTGAGGTTATGCGCCGTTTGCGTGAAGCAATACGAAAAAAACGCCCGGAATTGTGAAAAAAAAAAATTTATGGTTTTTGCATCATGATAATGCATGTTTGGTTGTGAGAGATTATTTGGGCAAAAACAACACCGTTATCGTGCCTCAGGCACCGTATTCACCAGATTTGCTTGATTGAGGAGGATTGAGGATTGAGGAGGTCAAAATCGAACCGCTGAGAGAGTTCAAGGACATACCAGAAAGCGCATATCAAAACTGCTTCTAGGATTAAAAAAAAAAAAACTGACACAAATGTGTTATATCTTTGTGGGGACTACTTTGAAGGAGATAAAATAGAAATTGATAAATAAATAAATATTTTTTGAAAAAATTAAAATTCACCTTATTTTTTGAACACCTCTCGTACTCTTCATTGCAGTGAGAAGAATAAATCTGTATATATAGATATTTTTCAAATGAAAAAATGAATTATGTGAATTAGTTTTTTTGTTTGCATTTCTCAATGCAGCAACATTCATTAGCCATCCTGTACTTGTTTGTTTTTTAATACAATACAAAATTTTGCACAATCCTGGCTATACAATAAAAAATACAAGGATATTCCGGAAGAAATTTTTTTTAATTTCCTTTTCCTTTCCTGAAAAACCAAATGCCCAGAAAAGCTTAAAACTTCAATACTCATAACTTTTCCAAATTACTTTTTTTTTAATAATTTAATGTATAATTTCTTTATAACCGATCGTGCTAAGTGTTGTTAACATTTTTATATTAAAGCTTATGTTGATATGAATTGATTCCGCCTCCTCGCATATCTCCGGAGATCCGGTGCAAGGCGAAACATGGTATTTATTTAAATGACAGCAAACAAACCCACCAACTGAACCGACAACAAAAATTGAGAAGAAAATAGATACATTTAGACGACAAACGCAGATAAATGGTGCTACATTTATGTATACCTATATATGTATGTAGAATATACTATTCATACTATTCATACAACATACGCTCATATGAGATTTGTTGCATGGGAATTGAAATGATTTAACTCAGATGCTATAATTCATTTGCATACTCGGCTACCAATCCATGTCTTGACATAACACAAGGATACGGAGAGATTTGTCTTCTTTCATTTCTGAAATGTTTGTTTTCGGCCTGCTCTGAATGAAATGTTGGTTGGTCTGGTTGGTACTTTGGTCGCTTTCTTGGTTGGTTGGTCGGTTGCTGTTTGGCAAAGAGTTGTTGCTGTTGTTGCTATTATGGGATCGCTCATAGACTAGAAGGCTATGGAGATGATGAGGACTAGAAGCCACATGATGGTGATGAGGACGTGTAAGACGACGAGGATGTTGCAGACGTCGACAACCAGAAACACATGACATTTTGCAACAATTTGAAATGCAACTGAAAGATACAATCACAATTAAAATGCAATGCCATTCAATGCAGTGAACTGCAGAGGAGTGGGACAAGATGTTGCAATATGGAATAAGGAGTGAAAGAGTTATGGATATAGTCGTAACTTTGTATTCAATATTGAAGCAATAGAATAAGATTCCTTACCATTCGGTCTATTTCTTATATTATATTGTTGTAGTGTTCTTTCGAAAATTAATCATTCCGTGATTATCTACATATTCTTTTACCGCGTAAGTCGATAAAATGTTTTTCCACATTTTAGTTTCCTCTAGTTTGTAAAATATTTCCCAAATAACGACACAGTCGAAAAATTTTAACAAAACATCCTTCTTTTCTGTGAAATTTCTAAAATTTCTAAACATTTTGGAATTTCTTATGACATCTTTTCTTATTTCTCCGTAAAAAACAAAAAAGAGTAAATTTACATCACATACATTTTCTACATTTATTCGAATAAAGCTGGGTACTATGCTCTATTTAGTTGGGTACTGTGTCCTTTCCAGGAGGAAAAACATTCCACCGGACATTTTGTCTTCATGAAAAAGTTTGCGATATTGCCATTTTTTTGTATTGGTCTCCAACGCTGGCATTGGAACAACTTGTATTTTTACATCACAATACATTCGATAATATTGGATTATTCGGAAAGTTCGTTCGGTTAATTCGTTAGTTCACCATACGTCATTTCTCATGACGTGGAGTTTCTTCAAACACTATCACAACTTTTTCCCACCCCTTCTCTAAACTGTTTAATATTGTTTATTTGTGTTTTAAAAAAAAAGTTTTTAAAAGTGGAAAAAATGAGTGAAAAAGAGCATTTTAGTTAGGCTGCTGAAGCCAGTCGAAAAATAAAGTCTGTTTGTGAAGAAAACGAACCAAATGAAAGAACTTGCCAGATGTGGTTTAAAAGATTTTCTACGGGCGACTTCTCCGTAACGAACGCTTCCAGGACGACGACAAAACAAATTGTTTTCGAGGAGGTGAGTGATTTAATTATTGCTAATCCCCGTGAAACATTTAGAGAAATGGCTCAAATAATAAAAAAAATCTGTCTCAACCGTTCATGGGGTCACAAAAGAGCTCGGATTTGTGAGCAACCTCGATGTGTGGAACCACACTGTCTCATCGTGGCCTCATACCGGGCCCTGCGGACCCGTCAGAATCTGTCAGAGCTTTGGTAGGAAGTTTTACCTCACCCACCGTACTCCACAGACGTTGCCCTGTCCGATTATTACCTATTTCGCAGTCTGAGCAACCACTTGAAGAATTTGAATTCCCATAACGGCAAGGAAGCGAAAAATCAAATTGAATGATTTTTTTTCAAAAAAAACACGCGAGTTTTATGAGAAAGGAATCCAAAAACGTAATTTTATGTCAATTAGACGTTTTTTTTGTGAGGTTATCCCCACATCGCCAAACGATAGAGTATTTTGAAACCAACATTCGTCAAGTTATCGCAGAGATACCGCCCGAAATGTGGGAAAAAGTCGTCGAAAACTCCCTCAAAACCTCAAACCTCCCTGTCGTTTTTCTTACTATTTCATTTCATATGTTTACAAATGTATTATCAAAGATATTATGGCGTAAAAATGTAAGTTGTTTCGATTCCAGTGTTGGAAACTAACAAAAAAAAAAAGGTTGGCTTTGCCATCTAAGAACATTTGGCTGATATTGTCAACATATATAACAGACATGTGTACATGTGTACCAACATAACAGAAAAATAAATGCGAAAATCGAACCTACGAGCACGTAACTCGCGAAATTTAAAAATAACGGTTATTTTTTGATCACACCTCGCAGTTCTGCCTGGTGTAAAAATATAGCCTCAAAACTACGTCAAAACAAACATCAAAACTCATTTTTTTTATATGGAGTTTATTCGCGAGAAGTCATATATTTCCAATCGTTTAAATAAAACTTACAAAAAAAACAAATTAGTTGCATCCCAAGAGACGAATGAGATATGAGAGAAATTCTCAACAGTGAGCTAATCATTGCGTCGGAGTAAGCCAAAATCGCCATAAAATATGGGATATCTTAGCTTTTCAATTTTGATATTTGTATTTGTTAACAATTAGCTTTGTTCCACTGTTTTTTTTTTTTTTTCTTTTGATAAGAAAAGTAGCATCAGAGAAATTACACACAGTCTAGGTAATAACAAAAAATCCACAAGACTTTGTTTAAATAAATTTGTGGTCATTGGCAAAATATTTTTGTCTTTTCGTACACAAATTCCTTTCACAAGTTTACAAATATTTTAAAAGATATATTGAGATTTTCCTCGTGAAAACAAAGTACTGTCCGCTGGACAAATTTCACGCCAATTTTTTAAATACATAGAATTTCAACACGAAAAAACAGCATAGCATTAACCTTAACACAAAAAATATTACATTAGAAATTACTTTACCAAATAACTAATTACAAACTACCAGAACGTGAATACCATTTCGAAGCAGAGGAAAATGTCCCCAATGTGTATTCCAAACAACCCTGTATTAGTCCCAAATGCCAAATTTTTCTTTTGAGCTCTCTGATGGTGTATGAGGAAATAAGCCTCTCGTAAAATTTGTTACGATTTTTGCTAGTTCTGGATAAAGAAACGCTTTTATGAGTAAAACTAATTATTCTGTATATCCAGTAGAAATAAAAAAATCTGTCCCCTGAGGACTGCGGCAATGCAGTGTATTTTTTTACGCAGAACCAAATTTGCTTAAGTTCAATGTTTGTTAAATTACGAGTATAGTGAATTTAGTGCTATGATTGTTAGGTATTAGAGGGGAACAAATTAAAATTCCATAAATCGGCCAATTTGTTTGCGAGGTAACACAAATGGGATATACCGATGCCATCCATTCTCGTTCTTGGAACTCTGGTTGTCTTACAATCGCATGAGGTACCAGAATGGGTTGAGATTACTTGACCGATTTTACTAAGTTTTACAGAAAATTACCCATCAAAGCAATGGGCAAAAATCTAGGCTACGTTGGCCTACTAGTTAGAAATTAAAGAGAATTGATTGAATTTTGGAAAATCGGCTACTTCGTATGAGAGGTACTAGAAGGGGTGTGGCAACACATTTTAATTTTCCGACATAATTTTGGCAAATTATCCACCGCTACCAAATTTGACTGTGTAAACCAACTAAGAAATGAATTTAAAAATATGCGGCTTAATTGGGTCATAATTAATTAGACATAATTAATTGCATAGTAAAGCAATGTAACCAAACATGAAATTATGATAACAGCCAGGCGACTTTTATCATATGAGGGCGGTCCCAAAACTAGCCGACCTGACGTATAGATAGATAATGCCAGTAGTTTGAGAAATATTATTTTGGTGAAAAGTGGCAACCTTATAAAACATATGTTTTACGTATCAAGGCCATGTTGTTTAATATTTTCATTTGGGCCATCAAAAGTAAAGGATCTCAGTGAATTTGTAAACATGGAAAAAATTGATCAACGTTATGTAATGCAATATTTCCGTTTGAAAGGTCGCAGTCTAACCAATAATAACGCCGACCTAGATTCGAGTCTTGGGGAGAATGCTCCATCATTTACGACTGCAAAATATTGAGTAGCAGAGCTTAAACAAGGTCATACGAGATGCCAAGATGAGCACCGTAGTGGCCGATCAATGAGGTATTGGATGATCGTTGGCTGAAGGTGCGTGAGCTAGCTGAAATGAGAGGTATTTCAAAAAGTGCTAACATCGTATATTGACCGAAGATTTGTAGATGAGAAGGCTGTGCGCAAGATGGGTGCCGCGCTTGTTTTCAATAAAGCAGAAACGAATAGATGCCTCAGTAGAGTGTTGCGATGTTTCACCACAATAAAGACGAATTTTTGCGTCGATTAAGAACCATGGCGAATATTTATTGCAGCGTTTAGGAGACAAAATTATGAAAAAAGGCCGCATTTGGTGAAAAAGAAAGTGTTGTTTCATCAAGGCAATGCTCCAGTTCACACATCCACTATTGCGATAACCAAAATTCTTGAATTAAAGTTCGAATTGGTTCATTACGCACTTTACTTGCCAGATTTAGCTCCCTCTGATTATATTTTATTTCCAAATTTGAAAAACTGACTCGGTGATAAAAGATTTGCCAACAATGAAAAGGTGAAGTCAGCGGTTGATGGTTATTTTAAGCAGTTCTTACTATAAACAGGGTATCGAAAGTATTGAATATCGCTGGAAAAAGCGTATCGAACTAAAACGAGATTATGATGAAAAAAAAAAAAATTCCCAACTTTTTTGAGTCTTCTTTGTTAGGTCGGTTAGTTTTGGCACCGCCTTTGTATGCGTGAATTCGAATCGCGGACAATTAACCTTCACCTCGATATGTGTAATGAACATTACGGAAAGTCGATTAATCGACAAGTCTAGTAAATGCTTCTCAAACTGACTTTCCTAAACATCATTAAGCTGTAGTGAGTCAAAAATGAAATGGCTTAAAGCTCGCCGAATGTGAGAACTCTCCCTTATCTCATTCATGGTATGGAAGGAATTTTTTGTTTTCATTGTAAACCAAAGTAATGGACAAGAACTCAATTTGTTGCAGCCGATTTAAAAGTTACCGGGACATAAATGAATTTAGGAAAATCGGCCAATTTGTATGGGAGTTACTGGAAAGAGTATAGTTCGTTTACAATCTCCGGCTACGATCAGTCAAAGTAGTAGGATGTGCAAAGTTTAAAGAAGTAGAAGGATGTGCAAAGTTTAAAGAAGTAGAAGGATGTGCAAAGTTTAAAGAAGTTTCGCCAGACAAGCGAACATCGCTCAATCGACTTATAATTTTGATATATTTGCTTCTGTCACTTTTTATAGCTTCATTCTTTCGGGTGAAGGTATACAAATTACGTTTTTTTAATGCCTTCCGTCAGCAGCAACATTCTCGAAGTGATGTAGAATTGAAAAAAAAAAATCAACTAAAGTACGATTTTTAATTATCGATGCAAATTCTTGTCAATCCTGACGAAATCGACAACACTTGAACGGGCTGAAAAAGTTGGTGGCTATGACTGGTCCTGAGGCTACGAATGAATAAATGTTGCTGTGCCACACTTTGTTGGTTGTGCAAATGATAAATGACGACATTTTGACAAAATGTTACCATTCATACGTACATATATAGAATACAATCACACGCGTACATACATTCGAACGCAAAGAACCAGTCGAATTGAAATTTAAATTAATACAAGTATCAAAATATGTCCACTCGACATATAGTTCAGCTAATGTTGTGTAAATTCTGGTTATTCTTACATTTTAAGTTTTCAATACCGATGCACATTTCCAAGTCGCCTGATGGTGACAGGAGGTATATTTTCAATAAATTTCCATCTACACAACAACATATGTATGTACGTATGTGTGTATACAATGTGGCAGATAGAGCTATGCAAATATTCCAATAATTTCCTGGCATTTTGAATACTGGGATGTGGGGAGAAGCAATCGTCCTATTCTATATGCACAAATAAGATTATATGCATACACATGCTTACAGACATACTTTTAGTTTTATATTAGTTTTCCATTTTATTTAAAATAAATTTAATACCATCTTGTTATTGTTCTGTCACAGAAATATTGATATCTTCTCCATAGGATGAGGGAAATGGCAAGAAAAACTATTTTCAAATTGTCGTTTTAATCAAGATGTTTGCAATTTGTAAATGTTTGTCAAGTGGAAATGTACAAAGTGAAGCTATTGCTAATGCAGTAGGTTTATACATTTAGTGTTTTTTTTTATTTTTTTATTTATTTGTTCATCATACAGATCATACAGTAATATTAAGCCTTTAAGGCCAAAAAACACTTATATTACTTTGAATAAAATCCTGAATAGATATATAAGGAAAACAAACTGTTCGTCATGAATAAATATATGTTCATATATGTGCTAGTTATCTTTAGCGTTGGTCCCATCCGTAATTTCTTTATAAAGATACTAAAAAAAAGGATATGATATGAAGAAATGGTTTCAAAACCGCCGGTCTGGCAAGGTTGTCAGCTGATAAATACCTGTCATCTGAAGTGTTATTTATTTATTGAAAGGTTTGCCATTTACGAAACGATTTATAGTTTAACAACCAAAGAAGTCGCAAAAAAAATTAAAACTTACTTCAAAAGTGGGCACTTTTCGTGATTATGGTCACCATAATCGATCTACTGTGCAACGAATTGGCAAAATTATAAAGAAATTTTAAGGGACTGGAGGCGTTACAGATGTGGTCAGGCCTGTGCATAATCGCAAAGTACGCACTACCGACAATATCACCTCTGTTAGTGAAAGAACGGCGGGTAATCCGAATTTCGATTCAGAGCGATAAGACCGTATGGTAACCGGTCTTTTTTTTGGCTTGCAGTTGAAGATTTTGAATTTCGGCTTTATTGCATGGTAAGTTTTCAGAAAGCGCAATTTTACGTTTTGTCGACGTCAATTGGCCACCAAGATCATGCAATTTGACGCCGTTAGACTTTTTTTGTTTGTATCGTCAAAACCTGTGTTTATGTGGATAATCTCCAAACGTTGGAGCCTTTGAAAGCCAACATTTGTCAAGTTATCACCGAGACATCGCCCGAAATGTGCGAAAAAGTGATCGAAAACTACTTCAAAAGAATCCACTGGTGCAACCAATCTAGAGGCGGTCATTTAAATGACTTTGTATTTCGTACATAATGGAAAGGTTCGAGCATTATAATGAAATGAAAGTTTAATCGAAATCATAGCTTTATGTGTGTTTTATTATATTTAACTTTACTTTTCAAACTAAAAAACTCTATTTTATAAAGTTTCTTAAATATATTTTTTCTTAAATTTACTGGTAGCATAAATCGCAAAAAAAAAAAAAAAATACACAAATATTGGTCAGGTAAAGAAATGTGAATCCGATGAATTCAGTGGATTGCAGGAGGACTTAGATAAACTTGTCGTTTAGTATCGATTTATTTGCAGGGAACTAAATCTTGAAAGTATAACCATAAGAGTTTTTTTTACATTTGGATTGTTATGTTTAATTTTGGGTAATATTGATTTGAGTATCGCTAATTGTTTCATCGATATTGGCCTTTTAATGGACAGGAAACTGAGATTTTTAAATAACACAAGACAAGCATGGCCAACAAAGCACAAATTGTGCTAAAGCTATATAAGCCAATGGATAGTCTTATATCACAACATGACACTGAGCTGTGAAAAAGTCTGATTTATTCTAATTTTTTACAAAGATATAGAAGGGCGAATATCAATGTGTAGGGTGTACTATTCAAGTGAAACGTAGTGTATATTGAGTTTTTGAAAGATATCAGTTGTTGGATAAATGTCGTGAATCTACTCGATTATAGTTAAAAAGGTCCCCTTCTCGTATTTGATTGTGGCATTTCTTTCGGCAGTCATTTATTAAATTGATATTTAAGTTTCTTGTGATACAATGAACAAATAATTAATTCACTTTTAATGGATGGATTAGTATGTTAGTGTAATACTGCTCAGATTTCAGTTTCATAAAATTCTTTTTCAATTATAATTTACACCTATTGGCCAGTTTTGATGGGAGCTTTTGCTGCAAACATTACAGCCTACATCCAAAGAACCGTCCTATATACAAATTATGGTAAATCCAGCCGTACCCAGTCGATCAGAATAATGCAAAAAAAAAAAAACAGATTTTTTAATGAAGATTTAAAATAAAGCTGTAATTTAAACGACAATGTTATCCATGCAATATCTCAATAGTAAGTATTTCATATACGAATACTTTAAGGACTTATTGACACCTACATTTCAAAACTGTGAGAATTTCGGAAAATCCAAAAATTTGTATTGGAGTCACCAGAATGGGTAATATGTTGACATCCATATTGTGATGTAAGACTGAACGTACACCAAAATTTATTAAATATATCGCAATAAAATGAAGGATATGGATCTAAGAATATCAGAGTTAAATAAACATTTCTATGGGAGATACCGGAAGGGGCAGTTTTTCTTCTGATTCACAGAGAATTATAGACGCACACAGTTGACAAAAATCTGGGCAACTACAGTCTACTGGTTAGAAATTTTGCAGAGAAAAGAATTAGTTTAAGTTTTCATTCTGAGACTAAATTTTAACTAAACTGGTAGTAATATTAATAAAGTTAATACTTTTAGCATTTAATCTGCTATTGAACTTTTCGTTATAAAGGGCGTCCCAACAAGAACGCAAGATTTAAATGACTGATGTAGCAATTGAATTGTTTCCCTGGCTGTATGACATGTGGCGCCGTCTTATTGAAACCACATGCCCTCCACATTAATTTCTTCAATTCTAGGCACGAAAAAACTGGTTGTCATTTCACGATACTGAACACCATTGACTGTTTCCGCTTGACATGCCTCATTTTCATCAAAAAAAGGTTCAATGATTCCTCCAGCCCAAAATCCACACCACACAGTGACACGTTGAGGATGCATTTGCTTCTGGTGAATCACTCGAGGATTTTCCTCACCCCAAATGCGAATATTCTGCCTATTGGCGAAGCCATCAAGATGGAAATGGGCCTCTCCACTGAAGATGATTTTATCGGCAAAATCAGCATTTTCATGTTGTCTGTCTAATACCCAATTAACGAACTTCCTTCGCTGTCCATGATCAGCTGGCTTCAGTTCCTGAGTCAATTGAACTTTGTACGCATGAAGATGCAAATCTTTCGTCAAAATTCGCTGCATAATGGATTTGGAGACACCAAATTGCTGAGCTCGGTATCGAATTGAGGTGGATGGAGTTTGACCGATATCATCACGTACAGCTGCGACATTTTCGGTCGATCGACCTAGTCGAACCCGCGTTGTTGTCTTTACATCACTAACAGATCTAGTTTTGGCAAATTTATCTATTAATCTCTTTACAGTTGACTCTTTTGGAGCATTATTGTGATCCCAAATTGATTGCTGTATTTTGGTAAAACAATTTCACAATGAGAATGCGTTGTTCATTCGTTTAGCGCTCCATTTTTACTAACCTCGTACCTTCTACTAGCAAACAATAACAATTGTTCAAATGTCAAGCAATGGCACGTCGAATGGCGCCAAATTTAAATCTTACGTTCTTGTTGGGACACTCTTTATTATGGGGTTGCTGTAAATTCCAATTAAGGTTATAATTCCGTATTTTAGGACGAAAAACACATAAAGTGAAAAATTCTAATATGTAAAGTAGACTGTCAAATTGTAAATCATATGTTCCTGCTATTAAGATACACAACATTTTTATAGCATTAATATTGTAAAGTTGTATAATGTATTTGTTATTGAATTGTGCAGAAGATAAGCTGTAATATTGTAATTTAATCAAATCGGTCTTAAGGCTTAAAATTACAATCCCGAAAAAATAAATTAAATTAAATTTAATACATGAAGGATATGAAATGTGATAATAAATAATAAATAATAAAGGTATGATACCAGAAGGGGTTAGGATTTTTTCTAATTTTGACAAGGATGTTAAAGATATATAATAACAAAAATGTATGCACATGTGGTTTACGAGTTATTAGTTTTAGGAGAAAGAAATTAATTTCGGAAAAGTGACAAATTTGCATGTATAATAAGCTATTAGAATTCAGCCTTGGATTCCGGCTGCGATGTGGAAAAATGTTAGGTTATAGCAAGCTTTAAAAACTCTCATAGAGATTTACGGCAGCTGTCGTGACTATCAGCAGGCCAATTAATCGAACGGTAAGACAGACATATGTCTTTCAATCGACTTACAAAGTTATGAAACACATTTGCTGAAAAAATTATGGGTACTTTAACTGTTTCCTTCTGATTGATAAATTTTTGCAAATGTTTTATATCTTAATTTCTTTGGGTGAAGATATAAAAATGGCGCTATGGCTTGTGGAACATTAAACCCCATGTTTGCAAAGACTTCATAAATCTACATGTGTTATGGCTTAATATTTAGAAAATAACACTTCCGTTAATTAGAAAATGAGAGCCATCAAGCAACAAGCTAATTGTTCCAAATTTTTGGAATTAATTTATTACCTTATCCCTATCATTGTGAAAGCTACTTAAAGCCTGCGCAAACAATATTTCATTTGTGTGCTTATAAATTTTTCACTGGAAGCGGAAAATAATTGCGTCTAAAACATGACACTACGTGCCGGTTTATCCATTTTTCGGTTTCGAAAGTAAAGTCAAATAAAGCACACATAAAGCTATGATTTCGATGAAACTTTTATTTCCCTATAATGTTTGGGCCTTGCCATTATGTACGAAATACAATGTCAGTTAAATGACCGCCTCTGGATCGGTTGCAGCAGTGAATCCTTTTGAGGTAGTTTTGAACCACTTTTCGCACATTTCGGGCGGTATCTTGGCGATAACTTGACAAATGTCATTTTACAAATGTGTTTGGGGATTATCTGCATAAATACGGTCCAAAAAAAAAAAAAAAATTCTAATGGCGTCAAATCGCATGATCTTGGTGGCCAATTGATGTCGGCAAAACGTAATATTATGCTTTCTGGAAACTTCTCATGCAATAAAGCCAAAATAGGTCATGTTGTTTGGTTTGCGGCACCATTTTGTTGAAACCACATATTGTCCAGTATATAATCTTCAATTGCAGGTAAAAAAATTTGTTTGTTATACGGCTCCGAATTGACGGTAAAGTTTTCTCCAGCATCATTTTCGGAAAAATACGAAGCAATGACAACTACAGACCACAATGCACACCAAACAGTCACTTTTTCTGGATGCAATGGCTTTTCCACAATCATTTCTGGGCTCTCCGCGCCCCATATGCGCCAATTTTACTTATTAACGTAACCACCGGCTCAAGAATGAGCTTCGTCGCTGAAGAAAATTTTGTTCGAAAAATCTGCCTTGGAAACACCCAATCAGCATATCTACGACGTTGTCAGCCATCTTTAATTGTTGCGTGAGTTGGACTCTACCTATACATGGATGGAGGTACAAATATAATTGCAAAATACGCCACAATGAGCCGTAAAATAGGCCCAATTGCTGAGAACAAATCTGACAAGTTCGGATTATCCGCCACACTTCCACCAACAGAAGCGATACTTTTGGCAGTGCGTGCATTACAATGATGCACAGGCCTGACCACATCTGTAACGCCTACAGTCTCTTCAAATTTCTCCCCAATCCCTTGCACAGAAGGTCGATTATAGCGACCATAATCAGTCTGTAATTCATGTTTCAATCATCAGTTTTGTAGTAAGTTTTAACTACTTTTGCGCGTTCTTCGGTTATTAAACGATCCGTATTCGTAAATGGCAAAACTTTCATTAAATAAATAACACTTCAAATGGCAGGTATTTAATAGCTTACAGCCTTGCTAGGCTGGCGGTTTTGAAACCACTAAATGAATAACCCTGTGCCCAACAAAAAGAGGAATATGCTTTTTCAAAAAATTTCAAATTAATCTTGGTATTTAGTTTAAATCCAAAAAAGTTCACTCATGTATCACTCACGGTATCCACTCAGGGACTTTAAACTTTGGCTATCAAGTTTTTGAGGTGTCTATTTTCATATCGCATTAAATTGGGAATAACCATTATTTTTTTTGCCAAAACGGTCCTTCGTGTGACGCCTTCTTGCCATTTCTACCATATTATCTTATAAGTGCTAGAGCAACTCCCACTCTCATCTGAAATGATTATGATGGGCAGTCTAAAATGTCCACATCTAATCGCAAAATCTGTATAAATTAATCATTTTAAATCTATAAAACCACTTAGACAATTTTGCGTCGGTCTGCCTGTCTGTCGTCTGCAGTTTGTTTACACATAAAGCATTAAAGGATCATGTTTTGTGTGTAAATAACTTAATTTGTTTATTGTGTTTTTATTGGATTGTTTCCCCCCCATCCCAGCTTAATCCGTAATCTTTTCGCCTCAAAATCAGTTTGACGCACTTGTTGTTACGCATTTATAGTCTTAATACTTTAATGGCAAAAGCAAAAGCAGCAGCAACAATAACAAAAACAGCAGTGATATATCTATAGAAATAGTAACAACATCTTTAGACTCAGGTGTTAAATTTTCCACACTCAATTTACGGCTCTTTAATGTAATCTTCTTTACTCCACCCCCACCTTCAAGCCTATGGTGGCACCTTAACAAGCACACATGTTGTCATTGTTGCGTAGCACAATGAACGTGAAAACCACGTAGTCCTTTTTGAGTAAATTCGAAATTATTCTCCCCTCCATGCGGATGCTTAACAGGAAGACCGTTTCACTCACCCTGCTCAGCCTTTTTCTCTCTGTTGGCACACAAAACATTTAAACATCATTATCAACGCATTAAATGGCAATCCTCATCAGCATCATCAGCCTTTGGCTTGGAATTGGTGAAAGAGTGAGTGACGGTGTCAATGAACCGTCATAAATAAATAATCAAAATATGGCACCAGAGCCGTTTAATGCAATTTGCCGCCTTTTTCCAAGAGTCACAAATCGATGAAGGATATAAAGCAGCAGCATAGATTTCTTATCGTTCTGTTTCACTCACACTTCAGTGTTGGAAACATTTATTCAGATTTCGAACAGATTTGCCCATTTCCGTAGTGAACCCTCTTCACATCCTTTGTGCGTATATTTGGTGTCCTTATGGTGTTTTAGTTTTTGTTTTGTTTTTTGTGTTATAATGTTACTGTTGCTATTTCAGAGCGCCCCTTGTGCGGTCATATCGTTTAATTCCCCGTGGAATTTTTTACTCTCTGCAGAGTGCGGGGTTCTTTTTTCGGGATAAACTCTTCAGCTTAGCCAAGAGATTAGTTTACTTCCCAAGTGGGATTATGTCACTTTCATTTGACATTTGCATTTTCACAATTTGATTGACACATCCTTTGCACATCCCTATAGAGATGTAGGTAGAGACGGAAATTTATGAGTGGTGATTTTTCGAAAAAATATAAACAGATTTTAGGCGATTTGTATTTGAATGGGGACTAAAAGAGTTTTATATGCGAGCATGTTGATTGGTTCAGCTGTGTTACATTATTTTTTTTATTACTATTATTATTTTCTGCGGCGGATGACAATTTTAATATTTCAATTTATTTCGGGGGCCATTAGGGCAGGTGACAGATTTTCAGGCCACAACTTTTTCTTGCCTCGCAAATTCCAGAAAAATCGTAAAGGTAAATAGGCTTATAGGTAAACTAAAGTTTTTAATACAGTGCTAACCGATGTTGGTAGTCTGTGGTCGCTGTGTTGTTTATCATTCAGTTACTGGTGTCAAATCATCTAGTCAAGTTATAAGACTAGGCAGGACATGCAAATGGCAACAATTCATTACCAAACTCAGTAGGGAAACTTCAGTCAGGTTAACTGACTTAAATATACCTTCATTCAATATCCTTCTGCGTTGGTGCAAAAGTGCACGGAGTGCCAGAAAATTTTACCAACAAATGCTATGAATTAATAAAACAGAATAAGAGAAGCATTATTATTGCTTTACTTACTGAATTTTATTCTAAGCAAAAAGAAATCCATTATTTTCCCAATAGATGGCTTCAGCAATTTGTTTCTCACGTTTTGTAAAAGCTACCAGATTACGCCAGATGGCGTTATATGGATAAGGTTCGCTAGTCGGACAGTTTTGCGATTGCTTGACTCAGTATTGTTTGAGCTCAGGCCAAAATTAGATATCGGGGAAAGGGAAAATACGCCATATTTTAAAGGTTTTCTTTGTTAAAAGGTGGCTGCAAATATGAAGATTGGTCATTTGCCTGATATTGTAACAGCCAATCATGCGCATTTCGGTAATTTTGCGAGGACAGTTGTCTACTGGTCGGAAAATTGTTTAAAATGTTGGTAAAACTATAGAAGTCGTCAAGTCCGGCTGCTGTGTGAGCACAGCTTCGATTGCCCAGGAGTTAAAAATTGTAGAAAAATTGGCTTAGGACCACTTGAATAAGGTTGGATACTAAAATAATCTCTGTGTGTAGTTGCCACACGATTTAACGCCAAAGAAAACCTCTTGGATTGAATTTCCACCTGCAAATCTCTGCTGTCTCGCAACAACATCGATCCATTTCTGAAAAGGAAAATTATTGGTGATGAAATGCGGAAATGATCAGGAGGGAACCCAGTTCCGGAGACTCCTGATCCCCACTCTACTGGCCAAACTCACTGGTTGGAGCTGCAGAGCAAAGCTATTACCATAATTCACGAGATTGGTCGCAAAAAGATATGAAGATAAGAATATATGGTTTAAATGGACCATTTTTGCCATAAGGTCCACAGTCACTTGGTCGATTTTTCTAAAGTTCTGCCAGGCAGTTGATTAATTCTGGCTTGGCCGCTGTTTTTCTCAGCTTATCGTGATTCGAATACGACCATTTTCGTTTGACTTTGCCGTATCCTCTTCATTATCCTCTTCAGAAATAGGTTGATTTTGTCATGATTCAGCATTGAATCGTTGATAAAAATTCGGTCCATAAGGTGCCTCTCTATGGAGCTTTTTTTATACTTAGCCGTATTCAAGTGGTTTCAAACGGTGCTTACCTAATAGGTAATTGAAACCGTGATGGGCAATTGATAGTCGGACCTGACAATTTGCTTTATTTTATCGACATTTTCGACAATCGGCCTCCCAGAGTGTGGTGCATCTTTGACATTGAAATTACCGGAATGGAACGTACGGAACCGAAATTGCATATGATTGGCTGTTACAAAACAAAGCGTATTTTCTCTTTGTAGGTGTCCTGTTTTTTTTTGATGAGCGCTCAAACAATACTGAGTACAGCAATCACAAAACTGTCTGCATTGTTTTTTGAGTACGAATTCTTATCTTTCCAATAATGGATTTCTTTTTACTATGCCTTATATTTCCGTGAACCACCACGTCTGCTTATCAAATGATGAAATCTATATCAGCTACGTTTCCTGCCGAAGTTTATGTGGCTGTCCAGCTTAGGCAAAAAACTGTATTCCACATTGAGCAGCCTATAACGTCTTAAGTGAAACAGCCATCGAGTTGATCTCCATACAAAATATAATAGAAAAATCCACTGAGATTAGAACTTGTGGGGTTAAAACCCAACAACATTGAACACTAACCACAATGCCCCAAGAAAGCCATCAATCCTTCTGCTTGTATCGTTAACATGAACCTTTAACTTTTTATAGTTTAATTACTTTAAATAGCACCAATAACAATAACGAGGTCCATTTGAAGACATTGCATATAATACTAAATCTAAATCACCAAAACACATCCTCCACATACCTTTCGTGATTTCTATGCGCCATTTCACCACAATGGCAGGCGAATCGAGTTCAACACTTTGATGTTGAAGAGACCCAACTAAAAACCCAAACAGAGAAATAAAGAAACAAAACAAAAAAGATCATAACATGAAGTGGCGCCTGATTGCAGTATTTGAACAACGACAGAAGACATCAAATTAAGTGCAGACGAAATGCATTGAATACAATCCCAATTCGATCAGAGTTTACAGAGCAGCATACTCGCAATGTACCACGAGTACGAGTACGCCGCCACCAGTTCTCCAAAAAGGAATATCTTAAAATGGTGCTACGGATGGAGCCGCAGACAGGCACTCATTCACTCACTCGCGGTGGTGCCAGGTACTGGAGCACTGCATTGATATTTGATTTATTTGCGAATTGCGATGTCTGAGTTTTGAGTTGTTGCATGTAACATTTGGCTGACTGGCCAATAACAAGAACATGCATCGATCGAAATTGTTGGCGGCGGGATGGCCATCGATGGTGAGAAATGGCAATTGTCCAGGTCGCACCTTGAACGTTATGTATTTCCATCATCAGTTAATGGTAGTGTTTCGTTTGTGTTTTCTTTTTTTTTTCCTTTGGTGTTGTTTTACTTTTAGTTAAGCTAAATTAAGCGCAACACCGATTGATTAAAGTACGAAATTGGAAAGGATTAAGTAGAGGTACTCTTAACTCTTGTTTGAAGTAGTGATGAAGCCATGAAGGCTTTTAAAGGAGAGATGCTGTTATTTAAAAGAAACAAACAAATAGATGGCATTTTCTGGCTTCTAACTGATTCTACATTAATTTGAGATTTTTGATTTGATTTTTGGGATTTGCAAGAATCGAAAAAAAGTTTTTGAATAGTAAATACGTTTCGTTTTTCACGGTGGAGCCTCTTTTGTTGAAAGATATTTAAGTCATATTTTACTTTATAGAATAGTCAAATGCATAGATACGAGGATGATCCCAAAACTAGCCGACCTAACAAAGAAGAAACAAATAAGTTGGCAAACATTTTCTATATCATCTCCTTTTAGCTCAATACATTTTTTCCAGCGATAGTCAAAAGCTTCTATATCCTGTTTATAGTAAGAACTGTCAAACTCCTTAAAATAGCCATCAACCGCAGACTTCACCTCTTCATTGTTGGGAAATCTTTTGCCGCCGAGCCATTTTTTCAAGTCAGAAAATAGATAATAGTCCGAGGAAACTAAATCTGGCGAATAAGACGCGTAATGAAGCGATTCGAACTTTAATTCATTAATTTTAGCCATCGCAATATACGATGTGTGAACTGGAGCATTGTCTTGATGAAACAGCACTTTCTTTTTCGCCAAATGCGGTCTTTTTTGCATAATTTCATTATCTGAATGTTGCAATAAATTAACATAATATTCGCTGTTGATGTTTTTTTTTCCTTTTCCGAAAATAATCAATAAAAATAACTCCATGTGCACCCCAAAAAACTGACGCCATGACTTTGCCTGCAAATGGAACAGTCTTTGCCTTTTTTGGACATGACTCTCCCACTACAGTCCATTGCTTTGACTGTTCCTCTGCCTCAGATGTAAAGTGGTGGACTCATATCTCATCCATGGTCATAAATCGACGGGGCAAAAATCGGTTTTATTGCGATGAAGCATCGCCAAACATTCTATTGAAATATCCTCACGACGTTGTTTTTGCTCTATTGAAAGCAAGCACGGCATCCATCTTGAACACAGCTTTCTTCAAAACTTCGGTCAATATACGATTTATAACACTTTTTAAAATGCCTATCATTTCAGGTAGCTCAGGGACCTTCAGCCGACGATCATTCAATACCATTTTGTGGATTTTCTTAATAGTGTGTGGAGTGCACACCTCAAGCTCACCTCGACCAGTACGGTGTTCGTCTTAAAATTCATACTGCCTCGTTTAAACTTCAATATGTTACAGTCGTAATCGAAGGAGCAAAGCCTCCAGAATAGAATCTAGATCGGCAGTAATATTGGATACACTGAGACCTTTCAAATGGAATTATTGAATTACATAACGGTGACCAATTTTTGCCATGTTTACTCACTGAGATCATTTAGTTTTGATAGTTCAAATAAAAATACTAAACAACGTGGCACCTTGAAACTTAAAACATATGCTTTATAGGGATGCCACTTTTCATCAAAAAAATGTTTTCAAGCTACTGCCACCATCTATACGTCATGTCGGCTGCTTTCGGGATCGCCCTCTATGAAGCATCCTGTCTGCCGAAACGTCTCAACTTTAGGCATCAATTTCTACCTATGGACTTTTACATCAAGGAGACAGCGTCGTGCATCGGATCACAGCTCTGTGTTACTGGGATATTAAACGCGCAGAGCATGTGGCTGTTTCTTTGGCAAAATCACACTGGAAAAAACTAACCTAGTATGATGTTTGAAAAGCCATTCTGAGATAAATTCCAAACTAGGAACAGTTAAGGTTCTGATGTCTCCCCAACGGTGCTATATTGAAAGGAAAATTTTTAAAATAAGGGAGGTGGAAAAACCTGTCCGAGTGGAATGTGCATGCCACCTTGGACTTATCGTCTACTCTCTTAAGCTAGAGAACGGAATTGATATTCCAAATTTATCTTTTGAAATTCAAAATAATACAATTGAAATTCAAAATCACATTAATTGAAATTCAAAACACTCCAATTGAAATTCAAAACACATCACTTGATATTCATCAATCATATGAAATGTAAAGATAACAGGTTTAAATCGACCGTAGTTTGTCCTGCACCTTAGCTTGTGCAATCCTGATAAGAGGAGCGCATATTTCTGAAGATGTTACATTCAGTTATATAGATTTTCTTTGCAATTGAGACTTGTACATGTAAATTTCTCAATTGTAATGAGATTGAGTGCTTTATAGTAAACTTTAAGTCGACTGATCTATCAGAGAATTTATTTGATTTGCTCAAGTCAGTTCTGATACTCCCCCTACACGTGTAAGGCAAGTTTGGCTGCACATATAATCCTGTATTTGATTCAAGGTATAATCTTATAAATAAACTCTGGAAACGAATGCTAATCCCCGCTATTTTTATACTTTCATAAATCTCTTGAGGTAAATATATGTCAGAAGTGAACCCGTTCCTACCGAACCAGACACTCGTATATCGCAGGAAAGTTACAAAAACTCGTCATAAGAAACGCATCATCTTTAAGTGGAGCGTATTGCAGCCACTGATGTTTTTCGAATTTTAATTGACGTGTTTTGAATTCCAATTGATGTTCTTTGAGTTTCTGCTGAAGTATTTTGAATTTCAATTGATTTATTTTGAACTTCATGATTGATTTTCAATTATTGTTTTTTTATATTTGAATTTCAGTCGATATCTTTTGAATTTCAAATGGAGACAAGTGGAGTTTTATTTGGAATATTTTGAATTTCGACTGGAAATAGCGTGGATCACTGTAGCCTTCTAATTAGAAATTTGACAGGGAAAGATTGATTGGTAAATTGGTCAATAAGAGTGGGTGATGGGGGCAGGAATTGCAGTTGGTTTTCATTTTCTAATCTAACGTTCGCCAAATTTTACTGAATTTGGCGCAATTTTTGAATGAGTTTGAGTCCAAGAGTTTACGTTTAGATTGATAATGTCTTTGGAAAATATCAGTTAATTGAATCAGTCTTTTCCGAGTTTTGAACACATTTTTATTTTGTTCGACATCGAAATAAATGTTGGCTCTATGTTGAAGACTCTACGTTGATGATTCAACAAGTTTCATGAATTTGGAAGAAAACATAATTGTCCATTTTGTTTCTATTATTTCAATCTTTATTGTCATTTTGTTTTACCCCTTTTTGTTTGTTTTAAAGGATACAAATCCTTGAATTACAGTTTACATTTACTAATTGTGCTCAACAAACTCATTTGTAAAACAGTAGAAAGATTCACATTTTTCGAATTTTCATTAAAATGTATAATTACATACTTTCACCAGAATGAATTAAGGTATGTTATCATTAGATATAGCAGAAACTGTAACATATTTGAAATATTTCGATTAAATGTTTGTAGTCATTTGTTGAGTCGATTGAGCTACGTCCATTTGTCTGGCCGGCATAATTATTTATGACGTTTTTTTGGAAACAGCCTAATATTTTGCTGGACTATATCCGGAAAGTAAAAATGGATCAATTGAATAGCTTCTTTCGGTACCTCCCATACATGTTGAACAATTTTCTGAAAAAGTTCAAAATAGTAGGTTGCAATATCTTAAATTTGTTTCCATCGAATTGCTTCATAATTTCTCGAAAAATGTTAAAAAATTTTATAAACGACTCTTTTAAAGCATATACCTTCAAACGAGGAAATGAAGCTATAGGGTGATTTTTTTGCATCATATATTACAATTTTTTATTGGAATCGATAAATTTGTCTTTGGCATTTAATTTTTAAAGACAATTTCATGTAAATGATTTCCGCGGCTCCGTCTCAAAATGTCCATTCGGGAGATCCAATTTGTCGTCACTTTTTCGAGCATTTCGGTAAAGAAGAAACAAATTTCCTTGCATCCCATGAATGAGATATGGGAGAGTTTCTCACATTCAGTGAGCTTCCACGCATTCTATTTTTAGACTCATTAAACGGGACTCTCAGTTTAACGAATATTTCGAACGTCACAGTTTGAGAAGTATTTACCAGACTTGTCGATTACTCGGCTATGCAAGGTGTCCGTCAAATATACTAAGGTGACCAGTGTACAATTTAATTAATTTAATTAATGATAGGTGGCTGTATGTGGAATAAAACCCGCGATTACGCGAACGACAGTTAAAATTATCTGAAAATTTAATGTATTTTCAGGAAAGTAAAGCTAAATCAAGAAAAAAACCAAAAAAAAGAGTGTACAAGTAAATATGTACAAACTTAATATAAGACTTAAAGACGAGGAGGTGTTTATAATTTTTACCATATGTCAATTTATAAAAATCAGTTTAGCTGGTATAAAGTTCGAATGTTTTTCCTTATCTATTGAGAAGTGGTACTGTGAGTTACTTGTAAAATGCCACAAAAGAGCCTATATTTGTGATATTTGTGTTTAATAATGTTTTGAGTCCGATTTTGAAAACAAGTTCTTCTTTTTTTTTTTTTTTTTTTTTTGAAAATGTGGCTTTAATACGTCAATATTTAAATGCAAATGTCTTAATTTTATAACAATCAGGCCGTTAAAAATACATAAATATAAAATCATAAATAATAGAAAATAATTAAAATTCATTAGCAGCTATCAGGAAACGCAATCTCATAGCTGGAGGTTTGCCCACCTTCACTTTGCAATTGATTAATGTTTCCTTCGGCATTTGCAAAAAAATGTCTCTCCCCCGACTGCGTAAAAATCAGTCAAGTAATCAAACATATGTTGGCAAAAAAACGAAAAAAAACAAGAAAAACTAAACTGAACCAAGTCATTCCTCTTCCGCAACCACCATCTCCCGCCAGGATATCTTTAACAAACCACAAAATTGTTTTCATTTTCATTTAGGCACTCGCCGCAATAGAGAAGCATGAAGGGATGAATGAAAAACAGAAACAGAAAAAAAGAAATATCATTATCATCGGCATCTCCCTTGGTCAAAGGCAGCGTCATCAATGCCACCGTCAAATGCTATAAAAACCCATAAAAATCATAACAAAGTCAACACTTGAACTTCACAGCTTGAAATGTTCTTCCCATGCGAATAGGAATATAACGACAACGACGGACATGAAACTTTGTCGTTTTATTTGTTCTGTTTTTTTTTTTTTTTTGTTTTTTAGTCCGGCACTTTGAGTGTGTGTTTTTTCCGCCGTTGATCTCCGCTGGACAAGACGCAGCGTGGGAGAGAGAGGGTGCCTGGGAGATGTCCTTGCGGAAAGACGCCAACACTTTTTTGTGGTCATTTGTAGCATGTTTTACACTTATAACGTTTACGAGCGTTTACATATGAATATATGTAATACAGTCTGAAAAATTCAGGTTCGGACGATATACTAATAGGACAAATAATACCATTAGGAGTTTTCAGTTAAATCGTATGTATATCTCTTAGAATTCTAAAGGTCAAGAGTTTTATAGTAATATGTCTTGGAATTGTTAACATTTTCGAAGCTTACAAAGACTACATATTGTCCTGATATGAAATCAATTTCCACCTCACACAATTTACATTTGAAGGTGAATACAGTGGTACGAAGTCATCAAATTCTGCAGAAAACTTCGCCAAGCACGCTGAGTTCATTTACCCAATGTTTACGTATTACAGAGAGCTAATGGATTAACAGAAATCGACAAGTAAAATCGATTAATAAATGTTTATATCAAAGGAATATAATCCAATCAGTTAAAACTCCACTTTCTTGCAAACATAAAGAAGGCTTGAAAAACTGAGCTTGCTTCGATCGTCTGTGGCCATTCTTTGTGTTTCCAAAAAGCTAACAAAGAATTTGTGATAGCCTTCATCTGCGCCACCCATAGATTTTATTGTCGAAGACTTTTTTGCGGTTTGTTTCATTCGCATAATATGACCTATCTAAAGGAATTCTTTACGTTGTGGCGCTTATTCACACCGGTGTTGATTATATCGCATGATTCTTGTGACACCTACACTGCCCGTTAATGATAATGGGCTAATATATTTTATTAAATAAAGTTATTTAATAAACTCTCACAACAATTTTTAGTATTCTCAGGAAAGCATCCTAGTTTGGTGAATTGGTATTTTGTAGAGCTGGAAGTTTTGTCATTAAAATCACTTGTTCAGTTTATAATAAAACATCTTTGCAACTATTAACTTACTTAGATGGCGATCGTAAAGGAAATTATTATTTATGATGCTCCGCTTCCGTCTTCTGCTCTTCTTCTCTAATAAGTCGCATAAGGTCGTAGTTTTCCTACAAATCTGAAATTTTATGCGCGGTTTTAGGGTTTCGGCCCTTCGTGCTGGGACGTTTCCATCTATTTGCACAAAGTAAATTTTGTATTTCGATGCGCTTGAGCATGTCGAAATACAATACACTGTATTACATAATTCATACGATGCTCATAGTCTCTCTTTCCTCCTGTCCGTTAATGATGGTGGAACCATATATACATATAACATAAAATTGTTATAAGTCGGAAATCCCGAAATATATTCATTCACATGTTGGTTCTGAGGTGTACAACAGGACAGGTAAGACTAAGGGGCTGATTCATTAAGAGACAACTTTGCTAGTAAGTCGGTTATTTGGTCCATATTTGAAACTGTTTGCGAGCAGATCTCTTTTCTTAATTTCTTGACTGATATTATCGTTCTGTTGGGGCGGAGTCCTGGTAAACGGAATCGTAGTCTACATTCTATATAGTCTAATATAGTCTAGTCCAAACTTTAAATTGCAAATGATCTCACAATATCTGAAACAAGCAGTATCCTTGTTTGTTGAAACCAATGACTTTGTCTTGTCCTTGTTTACAGCCAAAACCATATTGATCTACGCCTAATTTCTGCTCTGATGTCGTTATTTGCTACTCCAAAGTTACAGTTGCCAAATTTATCGTCACAAACGAGTAGATATCTCATTCATAGAATCTAATAACTTTGTTTTGTCCTTGTTTACAGTTAAATCCACAGTACTGACTCCTTCTTAATGTTTGAGAAGTATGCAGAAACACTTACAAATATTCGTATATTCAAGCCAATATCATCAGCGTTTTCAAGTCGTGTTCGCCGCAGCTCACTACCACCTTCGAAAATGTGAAGAGATCGCAATATAGACTATGGTTGTTTTTAGGAATTCATTTGGTGCCTCTCTTCGCAGGAGACTGCATGCAATGGCTTCCTGTAATTTTTGTCATATTGGTCTGCCAAAGTCGGCTGTACAGTATGCGAAAAATTGACAGGTGCCAATCAGTTCTTTTGGGGTTTTTAGGACTCCACCAGATCTAAAGCCGCATTATATACATATAATTCAATCATTTCAAAATTACGAGTATAGTTATTAACGTTCACACTGTGTCCCAGAGTAAACCCTTTGTTCGTTGAAACCAATAACTTGGTTTTGTCCTCGTTTACCACCAAACCCATTTTCGCTGCTTCCTTCTTGATGCTTGAGAAGGCCGCAGTAACATATCGCAGTTCACGGCCAATAATGTCTATGTTATATGCATATGTTTCTTTTTAGATATTTAAAATAAAATAATTTACATATTTACTTAACTTTCCTGAAATATGTTGTGTCAATTTTTAGTCTGTAAGGATTTATATGTCCATAGACCTAAATAAATGAAATGACAAAACAAAAATTAGGTAATACAAATGGGAGTTACCAGACAAAGAGAGCGTGGTTATCCGGTCGTTTTTTTTTCAGATGACACCTAGTGTTATAACACAATTTAAGTAGTTTGAGTTTACGAATTAGGGTTTACAAGGGAAATTAAATTTCCATAAATCGGTCATGGGGTATTGGAATGGGCGCAGTGATACACAGAAGCTAAGAATATATGAATTGAATCCATGATTTGCATGGGAGGAACAGGGATTTACTAAGGACTACAAGTAGCTGCTACAAACTACAGAGGAATTTGAATTGAATGTCTTAAAATTGCTCAATATGTATGAGAGATTGAAGAAAGGGTGTAGCATGCAGCATATTTACTTAGCTTAACATGTTATAAATTTGCCTCAATTTGATGCAACTAGAAAAATATATGAACGTAAGAATTTATGTGTTAAACCCGTAATTTGTTTGCGAGGTACCAGAGTGTTGAAAAAACCTGCGATCATGCGAACGATAGTCACGTGCATTAGCCAAAATTGGTTGGTAATCAACCAATTTTTCTAAATTTTACAAGCAGGTACCAGAGTGTTGAAAAAACCTGCGATCATGCGAACGATAGTCACCTGCATTAGCCAAAATTGGTTGGTAATCAACCAATTTTTCTAAATTTTACAAGCATTGCATGGCTACTGCAGGCTGCAAACGGTGAGTTGCAGAGAACAAAATCGGTCGATATAGGTCGACATACAATCTTCAGCTACAAATAGGGTCGATGTAGGAAACTTACAATCTCCGGCTATGATTAGGTTGTGCCAAGTTTGAAAACGTTTCATTTTACGGCAGTTATCGTATTTACCAGCCAGTCATCCAATCATTCAGATAGATGGGCATCGTCCACTCGGCTGTAGAAGTCCTGAAGCGCATTAGATGAAAAGGTACTTGGTATTTTAAATTCTTCTTTGTGGACGTTAAATATCTGTCCATATTAAATGAGATATATCTTCATTACTTCAGGTAAATGTATATATACGAATTTTCATTTCAAAACAACGGACAAAGTCAATACTGTATGCATGAGAAGAGGACGTTTTTGCGAATACCCACTAACCTTACCTTACCATTTGGTGTATATTTCAGTCTGGCCAAATTTATATCGCCTGTCTAAATTTGCTCTTTTCTGTTTCCTTTCTTTAGTGCTGTCTTTACCAAATTCAATTGATTTTAAGTGCCAAACTAAACCGCTCAAATTTAGCCGCTGTCCGGAATAATTGCAAGTTTCCCCAATTGGTGGCGCTTAGATCAACGTGAATAAGAATTTACATGCATCGTTCCCGCTTTTTGAAGGTAGCTGGCGATAAACTGTGTGAATATATGAAAAAAAAATGCTAAAACAGATTTATCCGTTTAGTGGTTTCTAAACCGCCGTCTGGCAAGGCTTACAGCTGTTAAATACCTGTCATATGAGGTGTTATTTGGTTAGTGAAAGATTTGCCAATTACGAATATGGATTGTTTAATAACCGAAGAACGAAAAAACTGATTCAAACGTGAGCACTTTACGTGCATTACGGGTTGATTGTTGTCGCCATTATAACAAATTTTAAGAGACTGGAAGCTTTAACGATATGGTCAATGTGCGCACTTTTAAAAACGTTGCCTCTGTCAGTGAAAGTGTGGCTGATAATCCGAATCCGAATTGATTCCACGGCTTTCTCAGCAATTTGCCCTGTTTTACGGCTCATTTTGGTGAATTTTGCATTTGAATTTGCACCTCTATCAATGTACGCACTGCTAAAAACATCATTTGTCGATGTTAATCCGAATTAGTCGATTTCAGGGCTTTCTCAGCAATTGGCTCCATTTTACGGCTCATTATGGTGAATTTTGCATTCAGATTTGTACCTCCATCCATATACAGTCCAACTCATGCAACAATTAAAGCCGGCTGACCATTCACAATGCCGTAGATATGCTAATTGGTTGCTACAGTAACCGGTTTTCGATGCTGATTTGTCGAACACAATTTTCTTCAGCGATAAAGCTCATTTCTCACTCGGTGATTACGCCATCAAGCAAAATTATCGCATGTGGGGCTCGGAGGACCCAAAAGTTATTGTGGAATGTGCCATTGCATTCGGACAAAGTGACTGTTTGGGGTGCATCGTGGTCTGTAGTCGTCATTGGGCCTTATTTTTTCGAAAATGACGCTGGAGGAACCGTTGCCAATTAATTCTGAGCACGGTGGCCATATGATAACCGACTTTTTTTTGATTTGTAATTAAAGACTATGAACTAGACTATATGTGGTTTCAATAAGACAGTGCCACGAGCCTCACAACACAACCGATTTTGGCTTCATTGCATGAGAAATTTCCAGAAAGCGTAACTTCACATTTTGGCGACGTCAATTGGCCACTAAGATCATGTAATTCGACGACGTTAGACTGCTACATAAAAGACCGTGTTTACGCGGATAATCCCCAAACGGTGAAACATTCGTCAAGTTATCGCCGAGATAACACCCCAAATGTGGGAAAAAGTGATCGAAAACTACCTGAAATGGGTCCCCTGCCGCAACCAATTCAGAGGCAGTCATTTAAATGATATTTTATTTCGCACATAATGGCAAGGTCAAAGCATTATAATGAAGTATAAGTTTCATCAAAATCATAGCTTTATGTGTGTTTTATTTAACTTTACTTGTGAAACAAAAACATTGATAAGCCGTTATAAGGACTAAGGACTTTCACTTGGCGAAGTGAGACCTAAACTGCTGTGGTTGGTGAAAGTGCTGATGGACTTGAGAGACTTTTACAAATTGAATGAAATTTAGGAAAACACTTGTGAACGTCTATTGTACTGCAAGCAAGGCCTTAGTTAACTATGAATTGAATTAACTACATTCCGCTTGTTTCAGCTGAATTGCAGTACGAATCCGCATTCTGACAGTCTGTAGGTGTAAATGAAATAAGTAGGTTTTGTTATTTGCCATTTTGTGGTTTTGTTGAAAATTTTGTTATTTATTTTGTAAAACATGTTTTCTCATTTGTGTAAAATAATAATAAAACAAACACATGGAGCAATGCACGCACGCACACACACACACACACACATACGCGTACACCTATGGAAGCACCTTTTTGCAGAGCACATTCGCACTTGCACTTACATTATTTATTCGTCGTAAACACCAACTCATCATCCTATTTGCCGTTCCACTCTATTTCTGCTTATCCATGTTTCTCGTACATATTTCACTTGTTTTATGTTTTGCTCTTTTTGCGTCCTCGTTCCTAATGACCCTCCCCGTTTAGACATTATGGCTTCTGCACGCCGCATTTTCATCATCATTGTCGCCTCACCTCAATTGTCGTTGTCGTCCTCGTTCTCATCACCCACTGGGCTACTTTGGCCAGACCAATCGACCTCCTGTTCTACGCATTTTTATTTCTCTATGTCTCGTTTTATAGGTTAATACGTTTTTATTACGTCGGATCTCATAAAAACAAACATCGTCAACAACATCCTGATGGGGCGGGGGAAATGTTCACAGTTTTTTCTCTCCGTTGGCTGCGTTTTACATAGTTTGGGAAACGATGGCAGAGCTACATTACGCAAAGGTTGATGGCGTTTCTGTTCTTTTTTTTTTTGTGTCGGCAGATAAAAATCGGTAATGTTATTTAATGGAAAACTTTTCAAATTTTAATAGGTTTTTAATGGGGTTATATAAAGCTGCTAACGAGTAGGTGACATTTGATGGGTGGATAGTGGATAGATTTTATTTGGGAAAGGGTCTTGAACTATAAGCTAAAATCGTTGTTAAACGGGGACATAACGATCGATTGAGATCAAGTAAGAAATTGGGCAAACTCATTTCTGAAAGTAAAAATGCCCGTACTAAATACTCCTCTGGACCAAAGACCCTTTTTCGATATTTGGTTCAACAATTTTAACTCTTATTCTTTAATTAGAAAAAATATGCGGTATTAATTGATGGATTCGAGAAGGAATGTCAGTGAAATTGTATCCAAAAGCCTTAGCAATCTAAAACCAACAATGCAAAACATGGACAAGGCAAATTTAATATCTGTGGTCACAACCGTAACAGCCTAACTCGAGTTAGGACACAATTGAGTTATTGGCACCATCGTATTCAGCGTATCTAAATTTATTTGCTCTAAATTTTTCATGTTTGTATCTCTTCTAGGAAGGCAATTAATCCTAGAAAACCTAATAGCTTAAGTTATTTTTCTAAATAGCTGTTTTGGCATAACTGCCTAAGTCAATTTAGGATTACAACAAATATAAACATTATTTTTCCATCATTGCCTAAATCAACTTAAGTCGTTAAGTCTTTAAACTTTATGAATTCTTATATAGGAATACCAACCTAACTCAACATGAGAGATCGAATCTGAAATATTTTGACATAGAATAATAATTTATGTCAATTTAGGCGCACTTAAAGTTTTTTATTTAATCTGAAATAATAATCTAACTCAACTTGAACTTTTTGACTCTCTTTCGTTCAACAATTCATAGGAGCCTAAGTGTCTTTTTCGATAATATCTTTTGACTGCGAGAATAAACAACTATTTTTTGTTAACAACTAAGTAAAGAAATTCGTTTCCTTGGAATCTGTAGCAAAGCTTTCCAAAAAACACCTTCTCCTGATTTTCAGTGAAGATTCAAAACTTTAAACTCCTGTACTGAAAATATTGAAAAACAGACTTAGGCTGTTATGATATATCAATTAAGAGGGCAGTCGCAAAACTAGCAAATCTAACAAAGAAAACTCAAAAAAAAAGTTGGGAAAAATTTTCTTTATTTTTCAACATAATCTTCTTTTCGCCCCATACACTTTTTCCAGCGATATTCAAAAGCTTCTATAATCTGTTTATAGTGAGAACTGACAAACTTCTTAAAGTAGCCATCAACCGCAGACTCCACCTCTTTATTGTTGGCAAATATTTTACTACCGGGCCAGTTTTTCAAATTTAGAAACAAAAAATAGTGCGAGGGAAGTAAATCTTCCGAATAAGGTACTTGATGAAGCAATTCGCATTCTAATTCATAAATTTTGGCCATCGCAATAGTGGATGTGTGAACTGGAGCCAAATGCGTCGTTTTTTCATAACTTTTTCACCCAAACGCTGCAGTAAATTAGTATAATATTCGCTGTTGATGATTTTTCATTTCTAAAAATAATCAATATAAGAAATAATCTCATATGCCTCCCAAAAAAACAGACACCATGACCATGTCTACAGATGGGACTGTCTTCGCCTCCTTTGGACATTATTCTTCCATTCTCATTCCCTGCTTTAATTCTTTCATTGTTTCAGATCTCAGGTTTAAAGTGTTGGACTCATGCCTCATCCATGGTTATAAATCAACGCAAAAATTCGGCTTGATTGCGGTGAAACATCGCCAAACACTCTACCGAAGCATCTTCACGACGCTGCTCTATTGAAAGCAAGCGCAGCACCCATCTTGCGGACAGCTTTCTCATCTTCAAATCTTTGTTTAATATATGATGTGCGAGTATAGTACTTTTCGAAATGCCTATAATTTCAATTAGCTCACGCACTTTCAGCCGATGATCATTCAATAGCATTTTGTGAATTTTTTCAACTGTGTCTGGCGTGGACACCTTAATTGGTCGACCATTACGGTGTTTATCTTGGCTGCTCATACGGCCTCGTTTAAACTCTGCTATGCAATATTTTACAGTAGTAAACGAAGGTGCAGACTTCCCCGGACCAGAATCTATCTCGCCTTTGATATTGATTGGACTGAAATCTTTCTAATGGAAATATTGAATTACATAACGGTGACCAATTTTTTCCATGTTTACAAATTCACTGAGATCGTTTACTTTTGATGGTTCAAATAAAAATACTAAACAACGAGGCGCCTTGAAACTTGAAACATATGTTTTACAAGGTTGCCACTTTTCACCAAAATAATTTTTTCACACTACTGGCACCTTCTATACGTCAGGTCGACTAGTTTATTAGCAAAATATACGTTGAAACAACAAATAAATAAATTTTGGACACGAATTGCAAGGCATAAGTCTTTCATAAAACTGAGGTCAAACATATTGGTCCGAAAAATGGCGTCAAGCAGCCACTGTGTCAATGCGAACCTTCAGACCAAATCTAGGAAATGTGAGAATATTACAACAAGAAAATCATTACAGCAAAAGACTGACGTTAGAAATGCTTCACATTCTTAATACACCAGCAAATTCAAGAATGAACTACAAGAGCGATACTGAGTCTGTGCATCAGAATTGTTGGCTTCTAATTGGAAAATTGAGAACAAACCGATGATTTGTCAAACTTAGTTGTGTAAGAGAACGGAAAAAAGCATGCCTTAGTTATAGCTTGAACATTTTATTTATATTTCGTAGGTGTTATGATTGAAAATCAAACTTGCATATTTCCTGTTTGTCAACTTATGGTTTCATGAAGATAATCCTCGACGAGGGTCGAAATGTTTAAAAAAGGACATCGAGCTTGATTAATTCAATTAATAATAGATGTAAATGAAAATGTCGAATAAACAAACTAAAACAATTTTGTATTCAAATACTGTATTTGCTGTTTACATTTCTAACAAACTGAATCTCCACACAAAAGAACCAAAAGGACAAATATTATCAAATTGTCTCAGGAAACCATTGTATAACAATCACGGCAACATTCATCACGACCCATTAACCAATTTGTCTGATTCGGCAGGAACGGGTTCACTTCTGACATATATTTACCTTGAATCAAATACAGGATTACGTGTGCAGGCAAACTCGTCTTACACGTATGGGGGGAGTATCAGAACTGCCTTGAGCAAATCAAATAAATTCTCTGATAGATCAGTCGACTTAAAGTTTACTATAAAGCACTCAATCTCATTACAATTAAGAACTTTTACATGTAAGTCTCAATTGCAATGGAGATGACAAATTTAGGATTTACGTCTTAGAATTTGCAAACGTGGGTTCTGGGCATAAACGCAATTGTAGTGAATATTTGACGGAAACACCAATGATATTAACATTGAGCTGTCATAGAAACCCAGTACGCGCAATTTGACCATCGTTTACATATCCTTGTATACAAAATTATATAAAGTTATGAGATATCGTATACTCAAAAGGTATGATTGTTTGCTCAAAACCTTCTCAGACAGTTTTGTGATTGTTTGACTCAGTTTTGTTTGAACTTGCGTCAAAGACGGACACTAGTAAAGAGAAAAGACGCTATACTTAAAAATGTTTCCTCGATAAAGGCGAAAACACAAGCCAAACTACCGAAAATGTGAAGACTGTTTGTGGCTCCGATACTACGACTGTCAATCACACCCAGTATTGATTTCGACTATTTGGATGCTAAAAATACACCAAGCTCTAAAAAATAAATTGTCGAAAATGCCAATAGAATAAGAACAATCGTCAAATCCGACCGCCATGTGGGCACTGTTTCGATTGCCCAGCAGCCAAATAATGCAAAAAAAAAAAAAAAACAACTGCTGTTACGTCGATGTGTCTGGCTAACACTTCTAATAGCCGAGTAATCGGAAAACCTTGTAAATGTTTCGCAAACTAATATTAGGAATCGTCCTTAAACTGTAGTTCCCAATGAGTGGGTCTAAAAATGTAATGCGTGTAAACTCACTGAATGTGAGAAGCTCTCCAATGTCCCAATTACGAAAATTAGAATACACCAAAGCTATTTGAATGTGAGAAGCTCTTCCATATCTCCTCCAGGAAGTGCAAGGGAATATGTTTCTCTTAGGCTGTCGTAGACTAAATATTTGCCTATTGCATTGGTTGGTAATTTTCTATGAAATTTGCGAAAAATCGGCTAATTATTCATGTCTCTTTTGGTACTTTGCATACAAATTATCAATTTATAACACAGGATGTCCGTCGGGGAAGGTATACTACTTTGTTTTGCCGCCATTTTGGTAAACATTAGTCTTGACATTTCATATTTGGCAGTCGTGTAGTAGAGACGTGGCAAATTTATTTTGGAAAAATATTCGATAAATCAACGTGTTTTAATCGTTAAGACATTTTATCCAAATTAATTATCGATTACTGTGAGGATGGGAAAGTTACGTAAAATTTTTGAAAGAAACAACGCGCCAACAAGACGCACTATTTGTAGTGTAGTGAATGATTTCGAAGGAATAAAGTCTGTGGCTGATAGGGCCAAGACGTATTGCAAGATCGGCTGAAGAAAGTGTTCAAAACAATCCATTAATATTAATTCGACGATCATAATGAGTCACGAGGCACATTTTCATTTGAATGGATATGTGAATAAACAGAATAGTTAGTTCTGGACAATGAAAAACACTCAAATTATTCATCAGTCACCTTTGCATCCATTTAAAGTGACAGTCTGGTGTTCAGTTGGGTCAGTAGGAATCATTGGATCAATGGGGAGAGATATCGTGATATGATTGAAAACTTCTTAACGCCACAACTGCATGCTTTGGGCTTGATTTCCCCAAGAAGTTATTTCAAGAAATGGTGATGTTGATTGGCCTCCACGGTCGCCAGATTTGACTGCTCCGGACTTCTTTTTCTGGGGATACTGAAAAGCAAAGCTTATGCAAACAAACCAGAAACGTTTGAGCAACTCAAACAAAATATTCGTGATGAAATTAATGAAATACCGCCTGAAATGTGTGAGAATGTAATGAAAAATGTATTCAAAAGGGCTCGCATTTGTTAGGCTAACAGAGGCGGACATTTATTTGATATTGTATTTCATTTCCGACATTGAATAAAACATTTATTAATAACAGATCCATTCTCTTTCATTTAATCAAAAATTATAAACAAACAAAGTGGTGTACCTTCCCGACGGACACCCTGTAGTTCGTATATTCCAATGTTCATATGTCTGAAGTAGTTATTCAGAATTCATTTAAAATTTTACAAACAACAAACATCGTGAAATAAATTCCGTAAATGAATACGCACACAAATTGATTGATCGCTTGGGTTAGTGAAAATGTGGTGGGTAATCCGAGAAACCATTACCGTCAATTCAGAACGCTATGGCCAGGTGATAATCAACTTTTTTTTGACCTGCAACTAAAGATTATAAACTGGACGTAATGTGATTTCAACAAGACGGTGGCACGATCAACACAACACGACCGATTTTAGCTTTATTGCATGAGAAGTTTCCAGAAAGCATAATTTCACGTTTTGGTGACGTCCATTGGCCACCATGATCTTGGTGATTTGACGACGTTAGATTTTTTTGTAAGACTACGTCAATGATCGTTTTTACGCGGATAATCCCCAAACGTTGGAGCCTTTGAAAACCAACAATCGTCGAGTTATCGCCGAGATACCTTCCGAAATGTCCCAAAAAATGGTCGAAAACTACTACCTCAAAAGGATTCACTGTTGTAGCCCATCCAGAGACGGTCATTTCATACATAATGGCAATGTCCAAGCATTATAATGAAATAAAAGCTTCATCGATATCATAGTTTTATGTGTGTTTTATTTAACTTTACTTTTGAAACCGAAAAGTGAATAACCCGTTAGTTTGAAATTTAATTTTTCCCCTCTAACACCGAATTCGTGGATTGCAGTTACTAAAGTTTTTGCATAGGGTGTTGAGTTATAATGCTTGAAAAGTTGAAAAAAATTGACTGGAAATACTTGATTTCTTCGGTAAATCGCATACAAATTATATCATTTTTTTTAATAAATTATAGGTATTTATTACAGTTATTAAGACAACTACAATTTTTTTTATAATATTGCCTCAACGCCAGATTGGCTTTATAGAGGCTTGTAGGCAACTAAAACCATTCATGTAATACCACCATAACAAACATTAACATTAAAATATTGAATAGTATTATTTTATAATTTAATATATTTGTAGATTCCTATCTTGCACCTCCCTCAAGAAGTCACAAGTATAAATTGCCCTATTTAGCAAGAAACAGTGGTCTCTGTATAATTTCTAAACGGAGGACAGCATATGCTTATAATTTTGGTTTTTTCATTAGGAATTAATCAAGACTATTTTTAGTACGACCGCAAGGATTAATCACACCCCTCACTTTCGTGACAACATAAAAGAACGTTGAGTGAAGTTATTTCTAAGTCAGTTCACCTGATTGAAATTTCCATGCTGGTAAATAGTCAATTTCAGCTAATTTTTTTTGATAGAATGTATTTACGAGGTGTGTTCAAAAAACAAGGTGAATTTTAATTTTTCTCAAAAAATATTTATGTATTCATCAATTTCTATTTTATCCTCTTCAAAGTAGTCCCCCTCAGATATAACACAGTTGTGTCAGCGTTTTTTCAAATCCTCGAAGCATTTCTGATATGCACTTTTTGGTATGTCCTTCAGCTCTCTCAGCGATTTGGATTTCATCTGCTCAATCGCCGCAAAACGTCATCCTTCCATGGGTCTCTTCAATCTTGGAAACAGAAAAAAGTCGCAGGGGGCCAAATCTGATAAATACGGTGGCATGATAACGGTGTTGTTTTTGGCCAAATACTCCTAATCTCTCACGAGCAAAGATGAGTGAGCAGGTGCATTATCATGATGCAAAAGGCATGAATTTGTTTTCCACAATTCCGGGCTTTTTTTTCGTATTGCTTCATGCAAACGGCGCATAACTTCAAGGTAATACTCCTTACTTACCGTACGACCTTGTGGTAGGAACTCCTGATGCACTACGCCATGGTAATCGAAGAAAACAGTGAGCAAAACCTTGATATTTGATCGAACTTGGTGTGTTTTTTTTTTTGGTTTTGGCTCTCCTGGACTCTTCCATTGGGACGATTGGGCTTTGGTTTCGATATCATAACCATATACCCATGATTCGTCACCAGTTATGACCCTTTTGAGCAAATCTGGATCATCGTTGATGTTAACAATTCAACAATTCCTGAGCGATGCTCATGCGACGTTGTTTTTGGTCAAAATTCAGCAATTTTGGAACGAACTTCGCTATCACACGCTTCATGCCCAAAATTTCCGAAAAGATTGCATGGCATGAGTCAACCGATATGTGCACATCCTCAGCAACTTCTCTAATTGTGTTTCGACGATTCTCCGTAACAATTTTCTTCACTTTCTCAACATTTTCATCGGTTGTTGATGTGCTGGGGCGTCCAGAGCGAGCGTCGTCATTCACATCTTCTCGACGTTCTGTGAAAAACTTGTACCACTTTTAGACATTTTTGACTCAGAGTACTCTCGCCACTGTCAACATTTCAAGTGTTTTCGAGCACTTAATTCCATTTTTTACACAAAATTTGATGCAACTTCTCTGATCCAGTTTTTTCGATAGCAGAAAATCGGCGAACATGCAAAACACTTGTCTTATTCATGCCTCTCACAAACAAACTAAACATATCTTCAAAACAAGTGTCCCAACATAAAAAGAAAAAATAGTAATTGAAAGTCGAATGTACGTAGCCCACGAAATTTGAAAATTCGCATTATTTTTTGAACACACCTCGTAAATAATTTTTAATAATTATTTTTGATTTTTATTTTCAAAAACTGCAAAAAAACACACACAATAAAAGCCATGATTGATTTTTATATTTAAAAATCTAGAATAGAAATCATGATTTGATTTTTTGCTTATTTGCATAATCATGACCGATTTTCTCATTTTTGATCTTTAAAAATGAAATACGAAAATAAGTATTAAAAATTATTTACATAAATATTTTAATAGTGTAAAACTACCTTAATTGAGAGTTTTGGAACGCTCACAGAAAAAGTTTTAGATAAACAAAAAAAAAAAAAAAAAATGTATCCTTTTGCAAAATCGAATCCAATGCGAATCAAAGTGCAGTTTTTGCAAAAGTTTAAATTTTTGTAATTATCTAAAACTTCTTTTTTTGTGGTCGAAACTCTCAATTAAGGTTTTTTTACACTATCATAGTGTTTTATTCATTTATTAAACAGTTGTAAGTTAGTTGTTAATTATTTAATTAATTATTAATTATTATATAATAATAATAATCTTTTTTTGAACACATCTCGTATTTTGCATTCGCAAATATATTTTTGCAAATATATTTTGCAAATATATTTTTAAGGAGTACAGGGTTGCCCATATTCGACGGACCCATGTTTTTTAAAAAAAAATCAAAGAAAAAAATAAAAATTTGGCGGTTGGCAATCTTATTCATTTAATTTGTTCCAAGTAGATTTGTTTACATCAATTTTTGAATATGATATCTCTCAAATGGCCGCCTCTGGCGTTGATGGCGTATTGTGCCCTTTTTGCAGCATTTTCCATCGTTTTCGCCAACATTTCGGCCGGAATAGCGGCTATTTCTTCACAAATGTTGTCCTTGAGCTCTTCTATGGTCCTTGGCTTGTTAACGTAAACCTTTGACTTCAAATGTCCCCACAAGAAGAAGTCAGCGGGCGTCAAATCGGGCGAACGCGGTGGCCAGTCCAAATCACCACTTTTCGACATCAAACGGCCCGGAAACAAATTCTTCAGAAAATCGATTGTTATGCGACTTGTGTGCGGTGGAGCGCCGTCTTGTTGAAACCAGAACTGCCTCATACGCTTTCGACGAATAATTGGCATCACAAAATTGGTCATCATGTCGCGATAACGCTCCTGGTTGATGGTAACAGCATGGCCATTTTCGTTTTGGAAGAAAAACGGCCCAATGACCGTTTTTGCACTAACGCCGCACCAAACTGTGACTTTTTCGTCATGAAGAGGCAATTCTTGAATCTCCTGAGGATTTTCAGTGGCGTAAATACGGCAATTTTGCTTATTTACGGTCCCATTCAATGTGAAATGGGCTTCACCGGACATGATAATTTTGTTCCAAAATTGCTCGTCATCATCGGCCATTTCGATGACTCGTTGGGCCCATTCCAATCGACGAGGCTTGTCTGCAGGCAACAATCTTTGCGCCAATTGAATTTTGTACGGGAACAAATGCAAATCAACGCGAATAATCCGTTGTAAAGTGGACCGAGCCATGCCCAACTGCTGAGAACGGCGTTTTTGGGATGTTCTTGGGGACCTCTCAACACTGGCTCGTACGGCAGCGATATTCTCGGCCGATCGCCTTGGTCGACTTTTATTTGGCCTCTTCGGATTAGAAAGAGCCTCACCAGTCGAAAATTTTTCGTATAAACGCTTAATGGTGTTCTTAGAAGGCGCACTTCTCACATTTTTTAATATTTTAAAAGCACGTTGAGTTCTCACAATTGACTTCTTCTGTTGAATGTAAATTTCAACTATTTCAGAGCGCTCGCGTGGCGTGTATTGTTCCATGGTAAAAATCTGCTTGGACTGACGCATCAAACGCGGTATGTCATTAAGCGATCTGACATCTCTGTCAAAAGTTATGGCGTTGCCAGATGGGTCCGTCGAATATGGGCAACCCTGTAGACTATAATGAATTCCCAGTATTAGATAACATTTCGTATATTCTAAATATTACGAGTATTTTGTTTTAGCTGAAACATATCTACACATCTATGCCTTCTATGTATATCTTTATGCGATTGATTCTTCAGTCATAGTTTTAATTATTCAATGCGTTATAGCGTCCCTTCCAGAAATATCCCATATAAAAACACTTGTCATTTTTAACTTTGCCTAATATCCTTTAATTTCATATCATACCCTTACAAATGGAAAATGAGCTACTACAACCAACAATAGCAGCTATTTTGACAATTGATGTGTCATGTGTCACAGAAAATGACATTTTCCTATTTTGTCATTCACTATTGCTCTTTCCCTCTCTTTCTCTCTCTCTCTATCTCTCTCTTACTCTGTGTATTGCTCCGCTTTGAATATGTCACGTTACGCTGCATGATTTTCCAAAAATATCACAAAATCTGACATCCTTTTATACGGTTATATTTCCTTACCCCACGAAAATGTTACGACATTTCGTATTTATTACTGCCGTCCATAACGCAACGGAGGCAGCTACTCTTAGTTGTTTTTGCGCTAATGCCTCTATTTTTGTATTTTTGTGCTACAGTTCTATTATTTGTGTGTTACGGCAGGCCATTCATGGAAACAATTGTTTCCATATTTTCGTTACAACCTTTTAAGTGATATCTGCAATAACAATAGAAGCAAATACGAAAATATTTTTAACCAAATCCTGACAACCCTCATTTTCATCAGTTGATCTCCGTTCCATTTGGAACAGAGATTTTGATTCGTATTCACAGACAGACAGACGGACAGACGTTTGGATGGATGGCCATTTGGTTTGGAATTGAGTCATTTTTATTCGCTTTTAATTGCAACATCTGTCACTGTGGTTTCCCTCCGATATACTTTTTCACCAAGACAAAACAAAAAAAAAAATTTACCTTTCCTATGACTTGTATCCTTTTGGTGGTTTGCTGACAAAAAAATGTTGATAGCAGTAATAAAGAGAAAGCAGTTTTATATGATCTGTTTATACGATGTTGTGTCACAACAGTATAGGTTTATTAGGGGATGAATCTTTTCAATGAATAATAGTTTTATTGAAAATAATAATAATAATAGTAATAATAATAAGATTCTGAAGAAGTCGGTATGTTAAGACAATATCTGTAGCAACAACATTGCAGATTCTACTGACATATACGATTTTAGGAATAAATAAAGACAAGACGGCATAATCAATAAATAATAAGAAAAATCAAGTGGAAGGCTTGATATTTGTATACGCCAACAGGAGGAGAGGCGTTATGACAAAGGGTGTCCCAACAAGAACGCAAGATTTAAATTTGGCGCCATTCGAAGTGTCATTGTTTGACATTTGAACAATTGTTATTGTTTGCTAGTAGAAGGTACGAGGTTAGTAAAAATGGAGCGCTACACGAATGAACAACGCATTCTCATTGTGAAATTGTTTTACCAAAATGGTGAAAGTTTTACGGCTACAGTTCGCAAATTGCGATCAACTTGGGGTCATAATAATGCTCCAAAAGAGTCAACTGTAAAGAGATTAATAGATAAATTTGCCAAAACTAGGTCTGTTAGTGAAGTAAAGACAACGACGCGCCTTCGACCAGGTCGATCGACGGAAAATGTTACAGCTGTACGTGATGACGTTGCTCAAACTCCATCCACCTCAATTCGACACCGAACTCAGTCCACTGGTGTCTTCAAGTCCACTATGCAGCGAATTTTGACGAAAGATTTGCATCAAAGTTCAATTTAATCAGGAACTGAAGCCAGCTGACCATGGACAGCGAAAGAAGTTCGTTAATTGGGTATTGGAGAGACAACATGAAAATGCTGATTTTGCCGATAAAATCACCTTCAGTGACGACGCCCATTTCCATCTTGATGGCTTCGTCAGTGGGCAGAATTGTCGCATTTCGGGTGAGGAAAATCCTCGAGTGATTCACGAGGAGCAAATGCATCCTCAACGTGTCACTGTGTGGTGTGGATTTTAGACTGGAGGAATCATTGGACCTTTTTTTTATGAAAATGAGGCATGTCAAGCGCAAACAGTCAATGGTGTTCGGTATCGTGAAATGACAACCAGTTTTTTCGCGCCTAGAATTGAAGAAATGAATGTGGAGCGCATGTGGTTTCAACAAGACGGCGCCACATGTCATACAGCCAGAGAAATAATTCAATTGCTGCATCAGTCATTTAAATCTTGAGTTCTTGTTGGGACACCCTTTATAATCGGTTAATAGCAGTATTGGTACGAGCGCGGTCGCAAAACTGTAAAGTATGATACATGTTACTAGTGGCGAAAACACTGTACAAGTACAATATATTGAATTCGAAATGTACATATATGGTCGAAAAAATAAGTACACCTGCTTATTTTTGCTTTATATTTAATTTTAGTTACTTTAACGAAAAGTAAACTTGGCAATTCTTTTTTATTTAAATAACTTTAATATGGTTATGCCTTTAAAAGTAAACCCAAACTGAGGCTTCTCCGTTGTTTTCATTGTGAGTTAGTTTTGTTCAGGTGTGATTTCTGTACTTGGTCAAAATAATAAATACATTGCTCAATTCCTTAATATTTTCGCAGTCTGCTGTAGTTCTTTTGGTAAGTCTAGTTATTTTATTGTTGTTTATTTTTATTCATAACAAAATATATAGTAAAAAAATCAGGCATGGTTCGAAAAAGTCATTGTTCTCCGGAAGAGAGTAAAATTGTTTCAACACTAAGAGAAAGTGGCCAAAGTCTTCGTTCTATAGCAAAAACTATGAATCGTCGCTATTTTTTGTACAAAATGCTTTAAAGCCTTAAAAGCGAAAGACCCGAAAAAAAAACCTCAAAACCAACAAATATCTGTATTGTAACACTTGCGAACAAGGACCCGTTTGTGTCTTCAAGAGGGATTTCAGAAGGAATTGGAAATGTAATTTCATCGCGAACGGTTCGTCGTAGACTACAAGAAGCACATTTTCGAGGACGAATAGGCAGAAAAGTTCCTTCGCTTAGACAAAAAAATTCAAACGTTAGATTGACGTTTGCAAACGCCTCCAATTGGTCCGGAGGAGACAGTAAAAAAAAATGGCGAAACATTTTGTGGAGCGATGAAAATTAATGTATTTGGAAACGACTGTCCCCGGAATGTTCGACGCCCTAAGGGTAAGGAATTTCATGTTCGCTTTACAAAGAAGACGGTCGAGCCCGGGGGCGGCAATATTATGGTCTGGGGTTGTTTCTCGTGGTGTTGTGTCGGTCCAATACATCGAATTACCGACACTATGACCAGATTCCACTACAAAGATGTCTTGGAAAATACGATGTTGAACTATGCTGTGGAAGGTATGACTCTTAGATGGGCATTCCAGCAGGATAATGATCCGTAGCACACTTTAAGTTGGTAAAGGATTGGTTCCAAGATAATAATATTGCCCTTCTTGACTGCCCAAGTCAATTTCCGGACTTAAATCCAATCGAAAATCTTTGGGGAGAGTTGAAATAAAGAATTGGAAAGGAGGTTCTTAAAAGTAATTAAAAATAAAAAGAAGAAAGAAGAAAAAAATAAAGAATTTTGTTCAAAAAACTTGAAATATGAAATACCGGTAGGAACCTGCAGGAAGCTTATTGCCAGCATGCCAAAAAGAGTCCACAAAATAATATAAAATAAAGGTGGATATACTGACTTTTAACGAAACTTAGCCAATTTAGCGGAAAAAAACTTGATTTTGTACTTTTTTTGCCTATTTTAACTTAATGTACTTATTATTTTGTTCAATGTTTTTTGATTAATTTGTTACTTTTTGAAAAATACTGAACTTAATTTTTGTTTTTTTTTATGGTTTTAGTATTTATTTTATTTTTAATGTTATAACAAAAGAAATTAGTATTTGTTTTTTTTTCTTTCAATTTAAATAAATTTTCGTCTACGAGCCTTTAAAAAAAACATAGGGTGTACTTATTATTTTGATCATATGTGTACATAGAGTTTGCTTTGTAGATGTCAAGCAGTTTTCAAAATTTTTCATTTTACGAAAATTTGTTTGGCTGTTCAGCAACGTTTAGAAATATTATGGAAATTATTTCAAACGGATTGGAAATTTTAGCTGGTCTTATAGTAGTATAACTCTCGGTGTCAAATTTCTGGTGAAATACAGCTTAGGACTTTTTTGTTTTGTTAAAGGACATTGACATTGTTGGTAAGGATAATCCATTTAAAACTGTAGGCGGATTAAATAAGAAATTTGTCTTTGTTAGCAGAACAGAGCCGGCGTAAAAGTTGATCGGGGGATTTATATCTGTAGGGGTAGGAGTTTAGAATTTGTTGCATATTTTGAAAAGAATCATTCCATTCTATACTGTACTAATGTTGATGGTTTATCTCAAAAAAAAAAAAAAAAATGAACCAGCCATAGGACAAAACTTAATGAAGATTATTTATTAATGGCTCCAAGTACAGTTTAAGGGCTCTTCTTTTGCATAATGGAAATGAAAAACCTTCCATACCAATTGCTCATGCCGTCAATACAAAGGAAAAGTACGAATCAATGACTAAAATTTTGACTTTACTAAAATACAACGATAATAAATGAAAAAACTGTGGTAATCTTAAGGTGTGTAATTTAAATTTCTTTTTATATACTCGTATAGTATTGACCATCGTAATTAACTGTAAGTTAATCTGTTAGGTCATTGGTTTGTTGACTGGTATGCAAGGAAGTTTCACAAAATATTGTTGTTTCCTTTGTCTATGGGATAGTCGCGCTAAATGTCATCATTACGTCAGAACAGAGTGACCAAACAGAACTAAGTATTCACCAGGAAAACAAAACATTTCAAATAAACCACCACTTTTTCCACCGCTGCACATAAAATTGAACCCTTTTGAGTACTTTGTCAGGGCTCTGGACAAAGACGGTGCAGCATTTAAAGATTTGTTACCGATTTTTCCTAAAATTTCATATGCTAAAATTAAAGAAGGTATATTTGTTGGCCCTCAAAACAGGAAGCTATTAAATGATGACAATTTTCCACAATATTTATTGGAGAAAGAATATGGAGACTGGAAATCTTTCAAGAGCATCGTGAACAGTTTATTTGGAAATAATAAGAGTGGAATCTACAGACAAATTGTTGCTGAATTATTGAAAAATTATCATGAATTAGGTACGCGAATGTCGCTCAAAATGCAGTTTCTTCATTCGCATTTAGAGCCTTTTTCCACAAAACCTAGGCGCGGTGAGCGACGAACATGGGGAGCGTGCTCACCAAGATTTAATGAAAATTGAAAGAAATCGTCAAGGATTTTGGGACAAAAGCATGCTGTGAGACTATTGCTGGACTCTAATACGTAAAATGGAACCAACAAAATACAAACGACGTTCAAATAATGCCATTCCCTTTTGAAAATTCATGGATTTTTAAATTAACTAATAATTTTTTATGTAAAAAAAGAATAAACACATTTTTTTGTGGTATCTCGAAAATCTGGCGGGATAGAGAAAAAGTAATTACAAATTCAAATTTAGCCCACCAAATTACCCTAGGAAAGATATTTGGTTACTCCAGTCCAAAACCGTCTTGGCTGGCCTTATTGAAAAACATAATTTTTGAATCAAAATTATGAATAAACGCAAGCATTCGTGGAGATTAATATGCTAAAAGGATAATTTTATCTACGAACGAATAATTATTTCAACACATCACTATTTTTAGGACATTGTTATATACATATATATAGATATAAATATTAACTTTATGACACATTCCACGGTAATTGAAGTGCTTGATGACGGGAATAAACGTAAGTAGACGATTGTGAATATATGTATCAGCTTAAATGAATTTACTTACACAATTATAATTATCTTAATTATCGGGACATATGTCTTTTATCATATTTTTTTTTTCTCTATGTGTTACCTACAATGATTTTGTTTTTTTTTTTATACATTTCAATTCATACTTTTGCCAATATTTGGAAACCGATTCTTTAGTATCTTGAACTTGCCTCGTTTTTTAACTTTGTTATTATTTTTATACCAAAATGCAGTCTTAATTCAATAATAGGATAAGTATTTGCACACGAAAATGAAGGGCTAATTAGTCATTCTAAACGTGGGCTGACAACATTACATAGAGTCGGCAAGCTAGGGTGGGCGATCATGACTCTAATGAGAAGTTACAGACCATCTTAAGTACTTCTCGCTTCTTTAAACAGTCCTTAGATTAAAAACAATGTCTTTCGAAACGAATTTGATAATATTTTCCTTTTGTGATTATCGTTCATATACAAGTATATACTAAAGCTACCTAATAACTTTATACTTTACGTAATGGCTAGATTCTAACTCTTTTGGTAAGAACACCCCCAAACCCCGAGCGCAGCCCGAAATAAAAGCAGCATAGACTAAGAAGACTTTGAATGTTATAGTGATGGATGTTACAAAACTAGTCGGCCTAACAAAGAAGACACAAAAAAGTTGGCAGAAATTGTCTTTAGTGTTTTTTCAACAAAAAAGCTTTTAGCTTGACACTCTTTTCCCAGCGATATTTAGTAGCTTCTATACGCTGTGTATAGTAAAAACTGTCAAACTCTTTAAAATAGCCATTAACTGCAGACTCTACCTTATTTTTGTTGGCAAATTTTTTACCACCGTGTTATTTTTTCAAATTTAGAAATAGAAAACGGTCCGAGGGAGCTTAATCTGGCGTATAAGGTGCGTGATGAAGAATTCCAACTTTAATTCATTAATTTTGGCCATCACAATAGTGAATGTGTGAACCAGAGCATTGTCTTGGTGAAGCCACACTTCCTTTTTCACCAAATGCGGCCTTTTTCTCACAATTTCATCACCTAAACACTGCAATAAATTAGCCTAACATTTGGCCATGATGGTTTTCCGACGAAAATCAATAAATATAATCCCATGTTTTCGCCTTCTTTGGACATGATTCGCCCATTTCAGTTCACGGCTTTGACTGTTCCTTTGCCTCAGGTGTGAAGTGGTGGGCCCATGTCTCCTGCATGGTTATAAATCGACGCAAAACTTCGACTACTGCTGTGAAACGTCCCCTAACACTCTACTGAAACAACCTCACAACGCTGTTTTTGCTCTATTGAAAGCAAACGCGGCACCCATCTTGCGCACAGTTTTCTCACCTTCAAATGTCCGGTCAATATACAATGTATAGCACTTTTTGAAGTGCCTATCATTTCAGCTAGCTCACGCATCTTCAGCCGACGATCATTCAATACCATTTTGTGGATTTTCATAACCGTGTCTTGCGTGTACACCTCAATTGGTCGACCACTACGGTGGTCGTCTTGGCAGCTCGTACGACCTTGTTTAAACTCTGATGCACAATATTTGACAGTCGTAAACGAAGGAGCAAACCTCATCAGAGTAGAATCTAGTTCGGCTTTGATATTGGTTGAATTGAGACCTTCCAAATGGAAGTATTGAGTTACATAACGGTGACCGATTTTTTTCCATGTTTACAAATTCATTGAAATACTTTTGAGGGCACCTTGACACTTAAAACATGTGTTTTATAAGGTTGCCATATTTCACCAAAATAATAATCAAACTACTGGCACCATCTATGCGTCAGGTCGGCTAGTTTTGGCACCTTTTCTCGTATAACACGTATATATTAATTCAAATCCGTATAAATAGAGCTTTTAAATTCTTCTTCTTCTTCTTCTTCTTAGGAGGCGACTGCAATAGACATCCTTATCTATTACCTATATACGCCACCCGTTGAAAATAATTCCAAGTGCTTCGACCTTCTGCGCTTCTCCTCCAATTCGTCACATCAAACTTTGACAGTATTTCAAAAACCTGGTTCTCCAACGGAGTTTTGGTCGCCCTCTTCTGCGCTGTCCATCGAGTTTGTTGTCGAAAACTTACCGTACCGGAGCATTTGGGTCCATCCGCACAACATGACCCAGCCAACGCAATCGCAGTATATTAATGCGTTTGACCACGTCGATGTCGGCATATAGCTCATACAACTCATTGTTCATGTGACGGAGTTTTGGTCGCTCTCTTCTGTGCCGTCCATCGAGTTCGTTGTTGAAAACTTTCCGTACCGGAGCATTTGGGTCCATCCGCACAACATGACCCAGCCAACGCAATCGCTGTATATTAATGCGTTTGACCGCGTCGATGTTGGCATATAGCTCATACAGCTCATTGTTCATGTGACGCCGATACTTTCTGTTAATGATGATGGGTCCATATATTTTCCGGAGTATTTTCCTCTCGAAAACTGCCAGTACTGATTCATCCGCTTGCGTCATAACCCAGGATTCTGCGTTATATAACAAGACGGGTAGAACCAACGTCTGGTACAGCTGGATTTTTGCTTGACGAGAGAGCAGTAACATCTCGCAGCTACTTCATAACAGTCTTACATCCAGGACTAATACTTTATGGACAGCTTATTACTCATTATTACTCATAAAATAAAAAAATGCAGTTTTATCAACAATTTTTTTTACCTAAAAAATTATCAAATTTTCTAGTTTATTTCTTACATTTCATTTCTTTCATGCGTTAAGCGTAACCTCTCCTGAGTTTCAAATTCTTTATGACTCGTTTAATCATTTCGGATGGCATTTGATAGCTTCTGTAACTGGCTGACTCCTAAATCTCCAATCTAGCCGCCTTACTAATGTAGACTTTGCAGTTTACGTAGTGTAAAAGTAAAAAGGTGAAATCTCATATGATCTAGGTGAGCAATTCACCGCTCTGGAGCATGAAATTAACTCTTCAATGGGTTGCGCTTGCAATAACGCCATAATTTTACGCGCTATGCTTCGAAGCAAATACTGTCATGATCATGGGCTTCATTCGGGCTAAGTGTTCCGCGGCGGAATGTCAATCGATACTGAATATAAATACCATGACCGAACGTATTGTGATGGCTGGAATAGATGGCTATCACGTATATGATTGTGGGTTCGAGCCCCGACAAAACCATCTATCGTTGTCTGAGTGTTGGTCATCGGTATGTATTTGATGAACGCTTTGAGTAGTCGAATAATCGACTAGTTTAGTAAATGCTTCTGAAACTCATCTTTGGAATCGTTGTTAAGTTGTAGGTTCCATTAAGTGATCCTGAAAGCGTCTTACTGAATATGAAATGCTCTCCTCTATCTCATTCATGTTTTTTTAATTTGATAGTTTGAAAGTTTGTTCTTATTTGTTCTCTACTGAAAAAAGGACTTCCTGAGGAATTATCATACTGTTTGCAATTCTTAAGCAGTTTTAAACTAGTCTGAAGTATAAATTCAAAAAAAAAAAAAAAACTTTGCAGATTTGTATTATTTTGAATTTTTTGTTATCAACATTTATTTGTATGAAGATAAGCAAGTTTCAAATTCAATGTATTGCTCGGAATTACATATTTTGATACTTTTTATATGGAAAATGAAAATGGTCGGGTTAATTCAAGTATGGATCTGAAATCGCCAGATATTTGGTAACCATTTTCTATTTTTTAATGTGAACTAATGCAAAATGTGTGTCTTAATTCCGCATAGAAATTTAATTAATGTGAAAACTTGACAAAGTTTTGAGCTTTAATTTTATCATAAACAAGTACAGGGTGGCGCATAAGTAACTTTCAGATTTGATCAGTGAATAAATAAATTCTTTACAGAATTAACTAAATAATACTTGGGAAATTTATGATGGAAAGGCTCAGCACAGAACGAAGAGAAAAAGTTGTTCAATTTTACTTTGAAAGTCAGCATTCGCTTATTCACATCATCAGGTATGTTTCAGATTCTACTTTGAAGTAAAAGTAGTTTGTAATCACTTCAATTTGACACTTGGGTATTCTGAATTTTACTTTTTACATTTTATTTCTGTTTTGTATTCGATCATCAATTCATAGTGAATTGCATTGTTCTAGAAACTACTTTTAGGCAAAAAAAAAGTGGTTTAAAAATACTTTGAAATTTTATTGTGAAACAAAAATTTTTGCAAATAAAC
>JAHXMU010000282.1:7147-25488 GCA_019455685.1 Philornis downsi | reverse complement strand
AAGTATTTACAAAAGTGAGTTGACGACGATCACGGAGTTTTCCAGTGTTTAGCCAAATTAGACTTTATTCTCAATGGGATAATAAAAACCATTAACATATAATAAACTTATTGTTAGATAATGATATGTCGTTGTTTTTCATTTGTACGCGCTTTTCCCTGGCGATCCATTGCAACTTTTTGGTAAATAATGTTGAATTATGTGGCAGTAACTCTAGTTTCTAGCTGATTTTTGTATTGATTATTTGCTGAGCAGTGTGCCATCATATCTTGAAGCTTTACTTGAGTTAAAAATAGTTTATTTGTTACCTCACCAGAAAGTGACAGCGTTTCCTTCTAAGCAGACGTAATACTATAATAGCTTGGCAGGATTTGTACGTTCTTTGTTTTAACGAGCTATGCAACGTTGTAAATTATTTTCTTGGTAACCACAAATCAAGAAGGAAATGTGTCCGTTTGCCTTCTATACTTCATATCAGGTTTCCTTTTTTAAATTTTCCTGCTTTTTTTTCTATTCTTCCAGGTAATAAAGATAAAACATCTTAGCAAGCTGTAGCGCCGACCAACATGTGTAAATTATAAAAACTTTTCTTACCAAAAGTGATACTCTGCAGGGCAAGTGTGCCGGAAACCCCGAAGTATTCAATTCCGCGTCACGTCTAAGAACTCCGCCATTCACAAACTTCTACTTGGCGAAATTTTACTCAAAGCTTGGGCCGCACAAAATCCAAATAATCTTGGAGCTGAAGGAAAATGATCATAGACAACGCGATGAATTCACTGGCTTGATTCTGAAGCAGCTGAAAGTGGACTACAATTTCAGCAAAAGAAAAAAAGTTACAGCGATGAGGCCCATTTTTGGGAGAGCGGTCATGTCGGCGTGGCCAATCCTCACGAGGTTTATAACGTGGCCGCATTTTTTTTTTTCAAGGGGGTACTGCTATTATTGTCAATCAAAAATTTCTGGTGATCGGGTTTTTTTCTGTATCTACAGGGTGCGCCATAAGGGTGTTGGCGGTTTAAATATTCAATTTAAAAAAAAACTACGAAACATAAAAAAAATATATTTGTATTTTTAAAAAGTAGAAGCATGAGAATTTTTAAGACTTAAAAATAATGTTGTCCAAATGGCTTCCCTCGGCTGCTTGACACTCTTGGAACCGAAGTCGCAAATTTTGGAAAACTCGTTGAAAAGTTGTTCTCGGTATTTTGTTACTTTCCTGAATAATGTTCCTCTTCAACTGATCTAAATTGGTCGGATTATTCTCGTAGACTACCGATTTGAGGTAGCCTCATAGAAAATAATCGCATGGAGAGAGATCGGGGCTACGTGGGGGCCATTCAATATCCCCACTTTTCGAAATGAGTTTTCCAGGAAAACTTGACAAAGTTAAGTCGGTTATTGGCATCATCGGGGTTTAATTCTTGGACAACCTGAATCTTATAAGCCTTCAAATGCAAATCACGTTTCAAAATTCGTCGTAAAGTTGCTCTTTTGACATCCAAAGACTGACTTCTCTTACGTGTTGACTGTTGCGGATTTCGCTGAACTTAAACACGAACACGCTCCACAATGTCGGCTGATCTTGCAGAAACTGGGCGACCACGAACCGTAATTGGTACTGTTGAGCCGGTTGTTTCGAACATTCTGATCCATTTTCGTATCACATTGGCGCTTGGAACTTCACTTAAATCGTGTAAACCGTGTTCATGCCGATACAAACGTCGTGCAGTAATCACTGATTTATTGTTTTCGTAATACGCTCGGACACAAAATGCACGCTGCACTCCCGTGTACGGCTCCATGGCGACTAAATTTCCAGGAAGCGGCGCAGCGAACAACATATCCCCCCGCCACCCCGCGCCACGCGTTACCGAGAAATTGAAGAATTAAATCGCCAACACTCATATAGCCCACCCTGTATATTTCATGGTAGTCATTCACGTCGCCGAACGGGAGAAGTTTGGAGTTTTCCCCGTCTCCCACCGGTGAGGATACTGCATCCTTGCAATGTAGTATTGGCCGTTCCATCTACCTGGCGTCTCCGCACCTGCAGGTATGTGAAAAAGTCCAGTCTGCCCTCTTTTGCCACAGGACGACCAATCCCGTGAAGTACTCGTATGCTGTATAAATCACAATTTGGTAGTAGCTTTGCTCCGCAGCTCCAACCGATGAGTTTGACCGGTAGCCGGGGGGGATTAGGAGGCCCCGGGACAGAGTTCCCGCCTGACCATTTGGTGTATGCCCCCTAGTGGGAGCATAACGCAGGTTGTGGTTGATACCAAAATCGCTGGCAGAGAGTAGCAGAGCTGGTAAGATAGCTCCTCCGCTAATGGAGATTATGTTCCATACTAGCATAATCAGTTTGGTATCTCCAGGTTGCGAAGAAAGGATTGACAATTGCAGTAGTATCAAAATTGTCAGCCCCTTTTCCTAGATAGTCCAAATTTTACTTGGTTATCTCAGAGGGGTGTAGCAAACCGTGGGTAAGGCCTTCACGGCGAGACTCACGTAAAACCCCCGTGAACTTTTGATCGAGTATATCCAACCATTTGGCCAAAATTGAATGATATGGATATGAAATACATTTAGTTCTAACAGGATGGCACTAATGCCACACTGTTGACGCTACAATAGATGTTCCACAAAAGTCATTCGTGGGCATTTTTGTCTCCGAGATACTTTCTGAAGCATATCTTCCACGTAGTATTATATAGTATGTACTAGAAATAGTCCTGTGCCAATTTTGACACAAAAGTTTATTTTCGTTGTTCAGGAAAATCTAATATTTTATTACCAAGTGGTTCCTATTTATGCCACTTTTTACTTAAATGTATAGCCCGTTTTCATAAAACTTTCAAAACGATAGTGTTGGGAACAGGATTTTTATAAAACTTATGACAGTTTTCGTCAGCTCTCGAAGTCTTCGAATGTTGAATGTTACACATTTTTTCAGCATTTCTTCAAATCGGTTTACATGACAACAAATTAAAATCTCTTCAAAACGAAAATCTACTCGAATTGATAAGACGTTGTTTGTTTGTTTGACGAACGAATTGAGTGAATCGTTTTACGAAAACACGCTTTTACTACTAAAAGTAGTATTTTTGGGAAAGAAAATTATTATCTATTACAATTTGTTTATTATCCACAAATTCGAGTTAAGGATTTGAAGGTATTTTATGCCACCTGTTTAAGGTTCACAATTCTTTACATTAAAATAAACATTTAGGAGAATTATAAAGGAGAAGCGCGTCAAATTTTACTAGATGCAATTCAAGAAAACTACAAAGTGAACATGAATTTTTTAAGAGCGTATAAATCTGAAAATAGATTTAAAATAAACATTCATAAATTTCTATATCGGTTAGAAGCCAAATTGGGATGTAAAGGGTGTCCCAACAAGAACGCAAAACTTAAATGACTGATGCAGCAATTGAATTATTTCTCTGGCTGTATGACATGTGGCGCCGTCTTGTTGAAACCACATGCAATCCATATTCATTTCTCTAATTCTAGGCACGAAAAAACTGGTTATAATTTCACGATACCATTGACTGTTTGCGCTTGACACGCCCCATTTTCATAAAAAAAGGTCGAATGATTCCTCCAGCCTAAAATCCACACCACACAGTGACACGTTGAGGATGCATTTGCTTTTCGTGAATCACTCGAGGATTTTCCTTACCCCAAATGCGACAATTCTGCCTATTGACGAAGCCATCAAGATGGAAATGGGCCTCGCCACTGAAGATGATTTTATCGGCAAAATCAGCATTTTCATGTTGTCTCTTCAATACCCAATTAACGAACTCCCTTCGCTGTCCATGGTCAGCTGGCTTCACTTCCTGAGTCAATTGAACTTTGATGCAAATCTTTCGTCAAAATTTGCTGCATAGTGGATTTGGAGACACCAATTTGCTGAGCTCGGTGTCGAATTGAGGTGGATGGAGTTTGAGCGACATCATCACGTACAGCTGAGACATTTTCGATCGATCGACCTGGTCGAAGGCGCTTTGTTGTCTTTACATCACTAACAGACCCAGTTTTGGCAAATTTATCCATTAATCTCTTTACAGTTGACTCTTTTGGAGCATTATTGTGACCTCAAATTGATCGCAATTTGCGAACTGTAGCCGTAAAACTTTCACCACTTTGGTAAGACAATTTCACAATGAGAAGGCGTTGTTCATTCTTGTTCAATTGTTCAAATGTCAAACAATGACACTTCGAATGGCGTCAAATTTAAATCTTGCGTTCTTGTTGGGACACCCTTTACATATGTATTAAGTTCCATATTATATATAGGTATATCTGAACCGATCTCTCCCATTTCCAAAAAATTGTCCCTGATTTAAAACAAAACTACAATACCCCTATTTAGTATAACTTTTGCAGTTAGTGTGCCACTCTCGTCATATTAGCACATGTTTCCTCAAATCTTAAGATATTTCAATAATAATTTCAGATCTATAGGCAGGAGAGTGCAAAAAATATGAACTTTGTTAAGTGTTTTCCCAAAACAAGTCATTGTGCGCTGAAATTTTGAAATTTTGGCAGAATGCACTAAATATCTGTAGTACTCTAAATATAATTTTGTTTTTTTTAAATAGTGCAAAAATATGTTAAGAAAAATGACATTGAAATGACCGCCTCTGGATTGGTTGCAGCAGTGGATCCATTTGAGGTCGTTTTCAGCCACTTTTTCGCACATTTCGGGCAGTATCTCGGCATTAATTTGACGAATGTTAGTTTTCGAATGCTGCAACGTTTGGTGATTATCCTCGTAAACACGCATTATTTTGGCGGCCAATTGAAGTCGCCAAAACGTGAAACGTGAAATCTTCTCATGCATTAAAGCCAAAATTGGTCGTGTTGTGTGGTTCCTCTAGCATCATCTTTGACAAAAATTACGGCCCAATGACACCTCCCTCCAGACCATAAGGCGCACCAAACAATCACTTTTCCGGCTGCAATGGCTTTTCCACAATCACGTCTGGGTCCTCCGAGCCCCATATCCGACAATTTTGTTTGTTGACGTAACCACCGAGTGAGAAATGAGATTCATCGCTGAACAAAATTTCGTTTGAAAAATCAGCCTTGAAAGCCTGTTGCTGTAACATCCAATCAGCTTATCTATGGCGTTGTGAATGGTAAGCCGGCTTTAATTGCTGCGTGAGTTGGACTCTATATGGATGCAGGTGTAAATCAAATGGAAAATATGCCATAATGAGCCGTAAGGTGAGCCACATCGCTAAGAACGCCGTGGAATCGACAAATTCGGATTATCCGTCACACTTTCACTAACAGAAGCGATCTTTTCGGCAGTGCTTACATTGAGATGATGCACAGGCCTAACCACATCTGTAACGCTTTCAATCTCCTCAAATTTCTTTATAATCTTGCCAATTCCTTGCACAGTAGATTGATTATGACGACTATAATCACCTCATAATGCACGATAAGATCCCACATTTGAATCATCATTTATGTAGTAAATTTTAACTATTTTTATGCGTTTTTCGGTTGCTAAACGATCCATATTCGTATCTGTGTGGTGTGCATTATGGTCTGGTGTTGTCATTGGACCGTATTTCTTCGAAATTGACGCTGGAGGAACTTCAAAAGGATTCATTACTGCAACCAATCAAGAAGCGGTCATTTAGGTGATATCGTATTTCATACATAATGGCAAAGTTCAAGCATTAAATGAAATACAAATTTTATCGAAATCATAGCTTTATGTATGTTTTATTACACTTTGCTATTGAAATCGTAAAATTGATAGCCCTATATATACGAAATGACAATAATGATAATAACCGATATTCCGCTAATGTGTACGAGGTTAAGGAGGATTTATACATACCTTCAGTTAAAGCAGAGGCGTAATAGAAATGCCCATTGATTCCGAGCTTTCTAATATGAACAGAGCATCGAAGTTAAATACAAATTACTAATAAACCAAGGAAGAAAATATTGCAGATGTACCCAATAACTAAAGGACAACTTTCAAAATTTATTATGAATGAATTCTATTCAGTCAAAGACGTTTTTATGATGACGTTTACTAGGAACATTTTTAACTTCCATCATAGGAAGGAGTTCATAATAAACTTGTCATTCTATTTGTAACAATTACACGAACTCATATTGATTACAGCAAAAGATCAATGCCAATCTAGGCGTCATATTCATAAGCAGGTTAAGTTTGAAACTGGATAAAATCTAGAAAAAGGATTTTTTTTTTTAATCTATTCATTGCATCAAATCAATTCATGATGCCATCATATTAATACTGACACGGATTACACCAGAGCTTATAATTTTTAAAGAGTCTGCCCTAACAATCGTGGGCTTGGGCTTTTTCTGGGGAAACGGTCTATCTATCTATATGGCATGAGAAGAAGGCTTTCCCACAATGCTCTTTTATATTTGATAATGGATCGCTACATCGTCCTTTGCACTATATAGGTAGACTGTCATTGCTACATATAAATGTAGGCAAAAGTTGTGCAGTAAGAAAAAACTCACCCTTACTTTACGCAACTTTGAAATAGTGAGGCACTTTTACCACTTTTTGTCAATATTTCTACCATTTATTCGATACTGCCGGAAAAAATTACTATAGTTTACATATTTACGTAGATGAATTTAAAAGAGATCTCCAGAATTGTGGTCAAATTTACTTAATAAATATCTGACACTACGAATATGGTGATTCAAACGTGGGCACTTTTTGTGCATTACGGAGTGATTATGGTCGTCATAATCGACCTACTCTACAAGGAATTCTCAAGATTATAAAGAAGTTTGAAGAGATTGGAAGCGTTGCAGATTTGGTCAGGCCTGTTTGTCATCTCAATGTATGTACGCACTGCCAAAAATATCGCTTCTGTTAGTGAAGGTGTAGCGCATAATTCGAATTTCAATTCAGAGTACTATGCCCGTATGATAACCAACTTTTTTGATCTGCAATTGAAGATTATGAACTGGACAATATGTGGTTTTAACAAGCCATACCAAACGACCGATTTTGGCTTTACTGCAGTGAAGTTTCCAGAAAGTGTAATTTTCCGTTTTCGTGACGTCAATTGGCCACCAAGATCATTGCGATTTGTCGCCGTTAGCCTTTTTTCTGGGGCCATGCTAAGAAACGTGTTTAGCTGATAATGCTTAAACGTTGGAAATTATCTACGTAAATACGGTCTTTGACGTAGCCCCACAAAAAAAGTCTAACGGCTTCAAATCACATGATTTGCTGGCCAATTGACGTCGCCGAAACGTGAAATTACGCTTTTTGGAAACTTCTTATGCACACTTTTCGTTCACACTTTTGAACCATCATTTGTGCAGTAAATTTTAACTAATTTTACGCGTTCCTTGGTTATTAAACGATCCATATTCGTAAAGGTCAAACCTTTCACTAAATCAATAGCACTTCAGATGGTAGATATTTAACAGCTAACAGGCTTGCCAGACTGGCGGTTTTAAAACCACTAAATGGTTAACTCTGCGTTCTTCGGCTATTAAACGATCCATATTCGTAAAGGGCAAACCTTTCAGTGAATAAATAACACTTCAGGTGACAGACCGGTTGTTTTTAAACCACTAAATGGATAACCCTATGCTTGCACATAAGTGCTAAGATAACATATGGTTTCACTAGTTTTAAGGCAGTGTCACCAATACATTAAGGTAAATTTTATGTTCGTAAAAACACCTTAACTAAAAGTTAAATCCTCACACAAATTTTGGAAATTATAAATTATAAATTTTTCCAAGAATTTTAAATATTTCACCACATCACTTTTCGTAATATTGCTAATTTTCGTCTGTAATTTTGTATAATATCCGAATTAAAAGATTTTCACAATATTTTATTCCGTTATTCAATAAGATTTATTGGTTACAAGCACGGGCTGTTCTTTTCTATAAGAAAAAGTATTATTAAAGACAGTTTCACATAAAAAAAACTATAAAAAAAAGGTTTTATGCGAAAATGTGGGTTTTGTTAATAAAAGTAGTTTTTAGACAAAAGATATATGTAAATCTAATGTGATTACTTTTAGCGTTGAAATTCAAGACAAAATTAATAATTTTTTTTTTTGTATGAAAGGTGTCCAAGGAGACATTTTCTGACATAAAAGCTATTTATGGAGAAACTTTTTGATACAGAAAACAATTTTTTATACCAGAAATATTTACTTTTCCTCATAAATGTTTCATTTAGGGGTCGATATCTGTGGATGTAACTGCTATTGTTGGAAACGTTGGCTTCCAGAGACTCTTGTCCAGCTGGTTGTAAATATGTTAACACACCAACTAAACAAACAAATTAAATGACAAAAGACAATATTTGTTAAGTTAAATTCTAAACGAACAAAAGTTATTTTACTCACCTTCAACTAACTGAATTTATTTTCGCTAAAGCTGCGTTATGCCCGTCTCTAAAAAGGCAAACTAATTAAATTAGCTGTTCAATTTTAGTGTTCTCAGCATTTCGACTAATTCAAACGTGAAACTAATTTCGAAAAAAGTTTTCTATTTGTGATGGTAGAGTTTGTATGTTTTGTAAGAGTATGAATTATTTATATGCTGCGGTGAAAATGCTTCTATTTCAATTCAATTTATTTAAAAATGGTAAAAGTAAAGTTAAATAAAACACATAAAAGCTATGATTTCGATGAAACTTTTATTTTATTATAATGCTTAGACCTGGTCATTTGATGCGAAATACGATGTCATATAAATAACCATCTAGGGATTGGTTGCAGCAGTAGATCCTTTTGAGGTTCCTCCAGCATCATTTTCAAAAAATACGGTCCAATTACGCCTCCAGACCATAATGCGCACCTAACAGTAATTTTTTCCGGAAGCAATGGCTCTTCCACAATCACTTTTTGGGTTCTTCGAGCCCCATATGGGAAAATTTCGGTTGTTGACGTAAACACCGAGTGAGAAATGAGTTTCATCGCTTAAAGAAATTTTATTCGATTAAACGCCTACGTTTGAATCACCACTTTTGGTAAGTTTTAACTGTTTTTATGCTTTCTTCAGTTGTTAATCGATCCATATTCGTAAATGACAAACTTAACTAAATAAATAACACTTCAGATGACAGGTTATTTAACAGCTGACAGCATTGCCAGACCGGCGGTTTGGAATTCACTAAATATATAATCTTATATTACAAAAAAATCAAGAATAATAATTATTTTCGGAGCGATATAATAAAAATCACAAATAACTTAAATAGAGTCAACTATTTTGGTGAAGAAACTTTAAAAATATTAGAAAGACCAAATCACAATAGCGTTAAAAGAAAAAGTAAAACGGTAAATAATCAAAAAAATGTCGCAAAAATTTTTGTAATTTACAATTTTCAAAGGCAATTCATTTCTACTAGTTTTTTTAAATGTCAGTTTTTTATGTCAGTTTAAATCTTTAAATGGAATTTTTTAAATATTCTTCTACACCTTCATTTATGCCGTCAGCAGAGTTCATACCTACTTCCTCATAAATCTTTTTCATGTGCTTCGGAAAGTTCACTTTCTCGCTAATAAATCCTAATACCCTAATAAAATAATCTTATAACAGGGTAAAACTTTCAACTAACATGATGATCTTATGGAATTAATGGAGATATTTTTGATTTATGAGTAAAAATTTTGACTGCAGCCGTCGTAAATCTACAGCAAAGCTGCACATTTTCTCGTATTTCGATAAATGAATACGAGTATATGAAAATATCTTACAATTGCAAATTTATTACGATAAACCAAATCGATACATTCAAATTATGTAAATCGTTGCAAAACCATTAACCGAATTATTGTAAGCGAAACTATAACTGAAATAAGTCTTAGCGTGATTCTATGCTTATAATTATTATGGTGATTAATTATTGCTAAACTTGTTATAGCATTATTCTCTATTAAATTAAATGCTTACAAACTCTAAGGGCAACACTGTTCGTGACTGGGCTGTCAAAGGTAAATTGCAACAACAATTTGTGTTAAAGCCACAACAATACAACACCTGTCCCCACATTCAAAGCAAAGAACACAAACGAACAGAAAACACAATGTCGTGAACGCGTCTTATTGGTTGGGATTGCATACAACAACAAAACAACGCCATACACAAACAAAATCATTCCAGTGTTGGTTTATTTGATCTGAAAAGGGGAATACTGACTAGAGAAAGGTAATGAGGCAATAGTGAAAGAGTGAGAAAGAGAGCGGTTATGATTGAAGGAAAGAGAGTTATTATCATAAAAAAAATGTTTACTTAAGATATGTGAAAGAGTGTAACAGAGTGTTGAGTGTGGTGTGGGTAGGGTGAGTAACAAATGCGAGAGCATTGACTCGTTGCGTACAAACAGCGAGTGCTTCCGTACTCGTTCGTTTGTTTGTTTATGTTTGATGGGGAGGAGTTTGTTTAATTGTGTGTTGCGCTGAGTGTGTGTGTGCGTATTTTCGTTTGCGTTTTAATGTGAAAGAGGAGAGTAATTGTGTTTGTGCTTTTAAAATTTAGTGCATGGTCAATGTGGGTCTTATTGGAATTATGTTTCGTCTATGGCTGTCTCTCTTTATCCGGTTACTTACAGCGAGGCTAAGCAAGACAATAAATTGGATTCTTTTTATTCCATTTCTGTTTTATTGTGTTATCGTTGCTGTTGTTGTTTTCTCCATCATTCATCGTTGGCGCTTTGTGGGGGAATTTGCTGTTCAAGTTGCATTACAGCAATTCCAACCAGTTCAGGTTGGACGGTCTGTAGGTAAACATCGTTAGTGCGCAGAAGCTTTGCAAAAACAAAACGAACAAAGCCAAGACAAATTTCTACGTTTACGTGTTAACGAGACCAAAAACAACAACAACAACGATTGAAAAGTTAGTTCTTTTGGGAAACGCGCGTTCTAAGCAATTTTCAGTCATTTTTTTGTTTCGTTGGTTCCCCGTTGGAACAACAGACCTAAACAACGTTATAGACGTCCTCGGGAATTTCAGTGCTTACCACTAACGTGTTTGTGTGACTGCAAATCTTTCAAAAGCAATAACAACAAGGCTTTCGTAAACACTCTTACCAAGTGAAATGTAATCCCACCACCATCATCATCACCACCACCCCCAACTTCAAGTTGTATTAAAGACTACTACAGCTACTCCTCCCCCAACAGACAAATAGTTATTCGGACAGTGTTCGTTGCTAACGTTTCCCCATCAAGTTCGTCCGCAAATTGTTTGAAGCAACCTTAGCCAACACAATAGCAACAACAAACGGGCATAGAGTGCGCGATGTCAAACTGTTATGTGAATTGTTGTAACCTTGTGCACGACAACGACGACTACGACGACGACGTCGAGTTAGATGATTGTTGGGAGAGTTTATGTTTGACCTGTTAGCGCTGGCTTTCGCATAGTCGAGAGGCATTCACGGATATTTTTATTTCGTTCGCATTTCGTCCAACTCCGTGTCCGTGCGTGCTGATATTGAACGAGTGAGTGAGTGCATGGCCAAAAGGAAAACGTGAATACCTTCACCATCATCATCGTCAACATTGAACGAACGAACGAACGGATTATTTTCCTAAGTTGACAATATTTTTTGGGGACATTGCAAAGAGCGAGTGCGGTGGACACAACATCGAAACGACGACAATAACAGCAACTGCAGCAGCAGCGGTAGCGACGACAATATCAATCGCTTTGCAAACGTGTTTCATTTTCTGGTGACTTTTTCTGTTTCTGTTCGAAATTTGTGTTATACGTACGTACGTTCTCCGTGCTGCTCCTTCCGTGAGCGAGTTGACTGCGTGAGTGTTACAGTGTTAGTTGGTTGGTTGGTGTGTGACTTTTTTGACCTGCATGATTTCGGAAATTTTTTTGTCCTGACCTCTTTGGGTATCCACAGCCACCAATAAAACAGCAATCGCCGCAACAACATCAGAAATATGCTAACTTTTTCTTCCTTTCGTCTTCTTCATACTCATAATATTTGTTTGCTCTCGCCCTTTCTGCTGCTCCCAGTGTTTTGTATCGGTTGTGTTGGTTAGAATGCCAAGCAAAAGGATTACATTACATTTGTTGTGTTGACATTACGGATCAGTTACACATCTCAAATCCAATGTAAACGTAACGCAGAACAACAACTAATCATCAACGATAACAGAGCAACAACAAAAACTAAATTTATACAAAATAAAAAACAACAATACCAAACAAAATAAAGATTTTGTGGAAACTAGAGAGAAAAAAAAATAGTGACATCAAAACAACAAATACGGCTGGAAATGCAAAAGAGTAGACAACTAAAATTTCTATAATAAATAACAATAGAAGTCAAAAATAAAACGAAGGCATTACAAGTGTTTTAACACCCATTAACGTCAGCCAGAGGGCAACCAAAACTAGAAAGTGCAATACGAAATATATTGAGAATCCAACAATGGCTGCTTATACACAATTTGGATACGGCGGTTATCCGTCGGCATCTCAGGTGGGTTTAACTGAAATTTGTCATATGAAAATATTGTTAAAAGAGCAAGAACTGAATTACGAAGGCAATTCCAGAATTAGCCGACTTGACATGTAGATGGTGCTAGTAGTTTGAAAAAAAAAAAAATATTTTGATGAAAAGTGGCAACCTTATGAAACATATGTTTTAAGTTTAAAAGCGCCACGTTGTGAATTTCTAAACATGAAAAAAAAAACTGGTAACCGTTATGTTAGTCAACATCTCCATTTGAAAGGTCTCAGTCCAACCAATGTTAAAGCCGAGTTATATTCTACTTTGGGACAGTCTGCTCCTTCGTTTACGACTATAAAATATTGGAGAGCAGAGTTTAAACGAGGCCGTTCTAAATGCCAAGACGAACCTCTTAGCGATCGACCAATTGTTTTAATGAACTGCTTCTTGGTTTCGTTTTGTACAGCCCTTGCCATAAAAAAATGTTTGGTGCAGTTCGCTATAACTGGTCCGGCTATGTGTGCAGTTCGTCCATCTTGGTGGAACCAAACAACATATTTAAATAACGGTCCTCATCGGCATTGACATTGTGCTTGTAGCAAGACTCATGCGTCACCCTGTATAATCTAAACGCAAATACAGTGTCCGGCATAAGTGTACGTATGCATTTCGGCTACCTTACGACTCCGAAACTTTTATGGAGGAAGCAATAATGTAGTTTGGTTTGAAAAATCATTCCATTAATATAAACAAAAAAAATTCCTTACTTTAATATAAAATTATTGACGAAAAAGGAAAAAAAAAACACTAACAAAAGTCTACGTACGACTGGTAAACTTACATAGATAACTTTATTTAAGCATTTAAAATGTTTCTGAAATTTAAATTTAGTATTTTCTTGAGCTAGAAAGGGCATCTAAAACTGCCTGCAATCGTCTGGGCATTGAGTCAGCTAAGACTTCCAATTTCGTATTCGTTATATCTGTGATCACAACTCGTAATAGCCTAACTCGAGTTAGGACACAATTGAGTTATTAGCACCATCGTATTCAGCGTATCTAAATTTATTTGCTCTAAATTTTTCATGTTTGTATCTCTTCTAGGAAGGCAATTAATTCTAAAAACTATAAAAGCTTAAGTTATTTTTCTAAATGACTGTTTTGGCATAACTGCCCAAGTCAATTTAGGATTACAACAAATATAAACATTATTTTTTCATCATTGCCTAAATCAACTTAAGTTTAAACTTTATGAATTCTTATATAGGAATAACAACCTAACTCAACATGAGAGATCGAATCTGAAATATTTTGACATAGAATAATAATTTATGTCAATTTAGGCGCACTTAAAGTTTTTTGTTTAATCTGGAATAATAGCCTAACTCAACTTGAACTTTTTGACTTTCTTTCGTTCAACAATTCATAAGAGCCTAAGTGTCTTTTTCGATAATATCTTTTGACTGCGAGAATAAACAACTATTTTTTGTTAACAACTAAGTAAAGAAATTCGTTTCCTTGGAATCTGTGGCAAAGTTTTCCAAAAAACACCTTCTCCTGATTTTCAGTGAAGATTCAAAACTTTAAACTCCTGTACTGAAAATATTGAAAAACAGACTTAGGCTGTTATGGGTTGTGACCACAGATATTATTCCATTCTTCTTGAAGCTTCTCTTTCAGTATTGGAGCACTGGTCATATCGTATTTTCTGATTTTGTGTTCTAAAATCTCCCAATCCTGCCTGCAATCGTCTGGGCATTGAGTCAACTAAGATTTCCAATTCTGAAGACGTTATATTATTCCATTCTTCTTGAAACTTCTCTTTCAGTATTGGAGCACTAGTCATATCGTATTTTCTGATTTTGCGTTCTAAAATCTCCCAAACATGCTCAATGACATTTAAATCCGGACTTTGACGTGGTGGTTGCAACCGTTGTGGGGCATAATAAAGCAGCCAATCTTTAACAACATGAGCGTTGTGCTTTGGATCGTTATCCTGTTGGAATGTCCAACTTCCACCAAGATTCAAAATATCAATCGATGGCTTCAGATGTTGGTGACGATCCATGCTATCCTCAATAAATGCTAGATATTCTACTCCAAATGCAGCGACGGCACCCTAAACCATTACGCTGCCACCACTATGTTTAACAGTTGGAATAAAGTGTTTGGGATGCATTTGGCTCTCCTTTCTTCACTTCCAAATATATTATATTTTGATTCGTCTGCAAACAAAACTCATTCCCACAAATCATTTCCTTTCGTAATATGCTGTTGGGTGGGTAAATTCCAAGCAAATCTGAAGATTTTTTTTCGCTTATAAGGGAGTTTTTTAAGATCTTTGAATTAGATCGAGATTCTAGATCTTTGACCAACTTTCTGGCAGACACTTTGGGATTTTTGTCCACTTCTTTTATAATAGAACTAAGATCTCTGCGAATAAGCTTTTTTGGATGGCCACTGCGCGGTTTATTTTCAATTGTATCGGTGTTTTTAAAGTTCTGAAATATTGTTTGAACGGTTGATTTGCTTAAATTCAACAGTTTTGATATTTCACTAGAAGATTTTTCTTCCCATTTCTATGATTTAATACTAATTTTCTCAGTTCACTTGAAATCTCTTTTCGAGGAGACATGATAACTCTGAAATAGTTTTCGCAACCATCCCAAATAAATCTAAACACAACTTATTCAAAGCCTAAAAGCTCAAACGCAAAATTCGAAAAACACTACATTTCCGTTATTTTCTAGAACCATAAAATAGTATTGATTTTCATTTTAAAAACTAACATTGATTTTTAGTTTTAAAGTTTAATTTTATGACTAAGAAAATAAAAATCAATCTGCCACTTCAATTTTAAACATCAAGGTTGATTTTTAATACCAAAAATTTCATAACTGTGAAAATAAAAATCAATCTGCGACTTAAAGCTTTACCATAACCGGTCTGGCTATGTGTGCAGTTGCTTGGTGGAACCAGATGCTGTTGAAACGGAGACGTCTTCGGTGCAATTCTGGGTAAAAGAAACTCTTTCAACATCTTTTAATAGCGGCCCCCATTGGCAGTAACAGTTAGACTGTAGCACGATTCGTGCGCCACCCTGTAGATAAAATCTCACAGATTTGAAATGTTAGTTTTGGAATGAAAATCTTTTTTAACTTGTTTAAACAATTCCAAAGGGCGTCCGATACATTTTATTGTTTCTTGTAAAATTTATTAATTTTTGTTCAATATGAGTATGAGCAATATTGATTTGTAAAATATTATGACGAATTAGTAATTTTAATTTATTTGCTTAAGTACAAAAGGCTTTAATTAAAATTTGAAAATACAAGGTGGCTGATGTATGTTGCTACACTATGATAATAACTTGTTTTGTAATTAATATATATATAGGTGTGCAACTAAGTTCTCTGTTTTTTTTTTTATAAAACTGCAACTTTATTATGAAAACATGTTTACAAATGATTTATTGAAAGTGCTGCCCATCGCTAGCTATAACTTTTTCCCATCTTTCTGGAAAAGCTCGAATTTCGTCACAGTAAAACTGTTCCTCCTTTGAGCCCACCCACGAATCTAGCTATTGCTTGATGTTGTCATATGAGTGAAACTGGTGGTCAGCCAGACCGGGTGCCATCGAACGGAATAAGTGATAATCAGACGGCTCAATATCTGTGGAATGAGGCGGACGGGATAAGACTTAATAAGAGCGTCGTCACGTTGAAGAGTCACTTTGTATTGAGGTCATAGATTTTTCACAGGTTTATGAGATCTGGTGGAAATACACTGAAATGGAGCTAAAAACCAGGGATGTTGTCGACAGATCCATGTAAAATTCATCGAAAACAATGCAAATGTTTAATACTTCCGGATCACGGGTTGCGGATCTTTTTGACATCTTTGGTTGCTCCTTTTTTAGTGGGGATTTTTAAAATGAAACCTTTTTACTAGTTTTTGTAATATTATTTTGTAATTTATTCGTTAAATAATATAATTATGTAATGAATTCAGGAGGAATAACTACCATTTGTATACATTCATGTGAAACAATACAATTTTCTATTGGAAATAATAGATATCTTGAAATATTATGAATAGGAGGAGGCTGTTTTTTGACGACGAAACAAATTTGAGTAATTTAGTTAATTGCTAAAAACAAAGATTATATTGGGAACAAACCGAAAACCGGGAAACGGTTTATTTAAGAGACCATTTTCTATGATTCTGCTCAACAGAGTTTTTTCACTTTGGGTAACCGGTTTTTGAGAAATGATGGAGATGCAATTAAAATGAATTCATGTCGAACAAACAAAAATTTTAAATTCTGCAAAATAATCGGGATTTGATTATGTCTCTTGAAAAATAGGGTGTCCCAGCAAGAACGCAAGATTTAAATTTTAAATAAAGCACAGATATTTAAAAAAAAAATTGAGAAACTTTATTATATCGTAAAGTAGACAGAATGAGGTTATGTATGGAACAACACATCGGGCAGATGGCCGCCGCGGCTTTGCTGGCACACACGCGATCTTTTAATGAAAATTTCAATGATCGTTTTGCATAAATGCTGCGGTATTTCATTAATGCAGCGTCCAATTTCCTCTTTTAAGACTTGAGTCGTCGTCGGCTTATTCGCGTAGAGCATCGACTTCAAAAAAACCCAAAGAAAAAAGTTTAAAGGTGTTAAATCGCACGATCTAGGCGGCCAATTCTGGTCTCCAAAACGCGAAATAACACGAGCGGGAAATGACTGATGCAGCGATTGAATTGTTTCTCTGACTGTATGACATGTGGCGCCGTTTTGTTGAAACCACATGCTTTCCACATTCATTTCTTCAATTCCAGGCACGAAAAAACTGGTTATCATTTCACGATACCGAACACCATTGACTGTCTTGCGTTCTTGGTGGGACACACTTTATCATCAAATCAAAAAATAACATATTATGATTATTTGATAACACCATATAAATTTCCACCCGCATTGGAACGAAAATAGAAAATTACATTTTCGTCTGCGATGCCACAAAGATCATATTTGTGTACGCCGACCAAGCAATTTGAATATTATGCCAGATATCGAAACATTCCTTGTAGTACTTCCGATTAAAAACAAATCCATAAAATATATAAATAAACAGATTTCAGTTCATTCGAGGATAAAATGTGAAAATAGATAAGATTAAAATTCCTCTATTTCGGAAAAGTTAAACCTTGTTTAATGAATGTATTATGGTAAACATGATAGAAGAATTATGCCTGATTCTAAATTTGGTTGTATTAATATTTTGCACAGGTTTACCTCTTTCATAGAACATTTCTTGGATCAATACATTCTATCAAAATCATTCGAAACTTATGACGCACAACAATAAGTATGTAAAGGAATATGTACGTTGAACAGCAAATAACGAACTATTTATTTTCATTACAGTGCGCTGTCAATTTTGACATTTTGTATTTTTCCGCAACATATGGAAATTGTGCAACAAATATATTTCTGGTCCACTTAACGGATGATGTTTTTTATTTTTTGGGTTATGTTTGGATATGCAGCCATGCTTTTTAAGAAATATTCCAGAACTAATGCCGGGCTATCGCATTTTCGATTAGTAGATCCTAAAGAGATAACGCTGACAGATTAGTTTGACAGATTTAACCCTATTTGCAGAAATTGGCAAATGTTTAGTATGAACATTTGAGCAAATAGACCACAAACAAGGCTAAATCCGCCGGATTGGTCTGTTAGTGTGTCACCTCCTTTACGCAGTTAAAGGAGGATCTGTTTTTGTCGAAAAATTATTTTCAGTGATGGAGTCATTTTTGGCTGAGTCGAAGTGTTTGCTCAAAAAAGTGATTCAAAATTGGAC
>JAHXMU010000281.1:0-37178 GCA_019455685.1 Philornis downsi | reverse complement strand
AAAAAAAAAAACACAAAAGCACAAAAAAATAAAATACCTTAAGATAATACTAACGAATGAGCAAAAAAAAAACGCAAATTTTTAAATATATATTTAAACGTAGAACGTAGAAGAATGCATACGAGTTCAGACTAGTACTTATACGAGATATGAGAATAATAGGTAGGGATGGACGGACGGGCGGATTGACGGCCGTACGAGCTGAACAGAAAACTTTTGTGTAAACTACGTAAGAAAATATTTTGAAATGAAAAGAATGAACATTTTGCGTAAAATCAAAAGCGAACAAATGTCTTATGAATCTTATAAGTAGAGTAGAACTAAACACAACCGGCTAAATGGGCCAGTCGCAAAAAATAGGAATAGTCAAGAAGTATAGTAGATAACTCTAATCAGATACGAGAAATCTTGCATCAATAGTTGATATTTTCCTTAAAAGCTGTGTAACAGCATCAAATAAAAAAAAATTATTCTTGTCCACCATTTCAATAGGAAATATTTCAATGATTTAAACAAATAAATAAATGCACGAGTATTGTTCAATATCTTTCCAAAATGCCTTCAAATATCTTTATTCAAATACACAGGGTAACTGATGAATTAACAAAAAACATTCAAAAAAACAACTACTACGAAATGGCCATTTGGTAGAGAGTCAAAAACTTAACAAAGTTCGATGGAGCGTAAAAAAAATATGTTTTTCTTCAAAACTATGTAACCGAATCAACAAATTTCAATGGAATTTACTATATTTGCATCAATTTACATAACATGCGAGTTTTCCTCAATGTCTCTCCAAAATTCAGTGCACTCGAATATTTGTTTTCAGATATACAGGGTGACTGGTGAATAACAAAAATGCAAAAAAAAAAGCTACTACGAAATGGCCATTTGGTAGAGAGTCAAAAACTTGACAAAGTTCGATGGAGAAAAATTTATGTTTTTCTTCAACACTGTGTAACAGAATCAACAAATATATTCTTATCTAAGATTTCAATAGGATTTGCATCAAATTAAATAATGTACGGGGTTTCATCAATGCTTCTCCAAAATGTCTTCAAATATCTATATTCAAATATACAGGGCGACTGTTGAATAAACAAAAAGTACCAAAAAATAAACAGCTACAACGAAAACGACATCTAGTGAAGAGTCAAAAACTTAGCAAAGTTCAATGGAGCATGAAAAAAAAAATGCTGAAAAAAATTGCAATTTTACTGGTCTTTCTGGCAATTTAGGATTTATATAGAAGGTACATAAAGGAATAATCCGATTCTTGTAAAATTGTGTGCCTACGAACGAATGCCTAATAAGGTTCATAAGTAGGGCAGAATTTTAAGAAACCGGCTTAATGAGCCAGCTACAATTTTCCTCAATGTCTCTCCAAAATTCAGTGCTCTCGAAAATCTATATTCAAATATACAGGGCGGCTGATGTATGGAAAAAAATAGCTTAGATGGGAGGGCCAAAAACTGCAGAGTCAAAAACTTAACAAAGTTCGATGTGTAACAGAATCAACAAATTTCAATAGGATTTACAATATTTGCATCAATTTACATAACATGCTAGTTTTCCTCAATGTGTCTCCAAAATGCAATTGCCCTGGAATATTTGTATTCAAATATACAGGGTGACTGGTGAATAACAAAAATGCAAACAAAAAAAAACAGCTACTACGAAATGGCCATTTGGTAGAGAGTCAAAAACTTAACAAAGTTCGATGGAGCGTAAAACATATATGTTTTTCTTCAAAACTATGTAACCGAATCAACAAATTTCAATGGAATTTACTATATTTGCATCAATTTACATAACATGCGAGTTTTCCTCAATGTCTCTCTAAAATTCAGTGCCCTTGAATATTTGTATTCAGATATACAAATACAAAAAATAAACAGCTACTACGAAATGGCCATTTGGTTGAGAGTCAAAAATTTAACAAATTTCGAAGGAGCATGAAAAAAAATATGTTTTTCTTCAAAACTGTGTAGCAGAATTAAAACATTCACTATTTACTATTTTTGGATTTACTATTTTTGCATTAATACATAACATGAGAATTTCCCTCAACGTTGATATTCAGTGTCCTTGAATATCAATATTCATATATACAGGGTGACTGGTAAGTAAAAAAATTCGAAACAAAAAGAGGAGAGTCGCCAACTTGGCAAAGTTCGATGGAGCAGGAAAAATAGTGCTGAAGAAAAGCTAACATTTTACTGGTCCTTCCAGTAGTTTAGGATTTATATGGGAGGTACATGAAAGCACAATCCGATCCTTGCAAAATTTCACTCTTAAAGGGAAATAAGAACTGTATCATAGATCCATTTCTATGGGAAGCACAAGAGGACAAGATTCGATTTCATCCAAACTTTGCAATCTAGCTAACACCATAAACTATCTAATCATATAAAATTTGATCAGAATTATAATATCTTTTAGGCTGGTGTAATGTGAATAAATTTTGGAGCCCTTAAATCAATTTTTGTACAGGAGGCATAAAAAGTCATGAACCACTTCCGTTCAAATTTTGCGTTCAAATGAAGACTACAGTCATAGCAACTAATATAATAATTGGTCAAAATCAAATCATCTAGTAGGATGTTATAGTGCTTCAAATGTTTTTATGGCAAGTAGGAGACGACATAATTCAATTCTGTTCAAATTTTGCACTTAAGTGAAATGCAAATTTTGGTCACTATAAGATCATTTAATAGGGTATTATAATGTGTAAAATTTTTGATTAAAGTCTATACATAATAAATGTAATTTATCTGCAATTACTTCTTTTATCTTTGCCCAATCGTTGTATGGAGACATATCCTTGTGATACTTTGTATTGAATGTGGCAGATATGAAATGAAATCAAATTGAATAAATCGAAAAAAATAAATATTATTGCACACATCATCTGTTGCTGTCGTACCCTTCTTTGGAAATGAGGTATAAAATATTTGTAGATCTCATCTCTTTACGACAACCTTTTACTTTAATTTTTAGAATTCTCGAAGGAGCCAATAACTTGCAACCAGAGAGATTATAATGAGAAAGTTCGAAAGGAAAATGTTGTTGGTGAATAGTCAGAAATTGTAGAATCTGGGATCTTTGCGAAAATTCAGTTTCGTTTCGCGTTCGATATGATAAATTAATCTTAAAAAATTCATTGGAAATTTATTTCTGATTCATACTTTCAATTATTTACTTCAAACATTGATTTGTTTGTTACTTAAATGAAGCTACATCAGTTCATCAACCTCTCTCTCAAAACATAATCGAACTGATATTTTGATGCGAGAACCTAAATGGAAATAAAGTCTTATGCAATTTAATTTATTATAGTTATTTATTTGGCGAAAGTTTTGCAATTTTCAAATATGGATTGTTTAACAAACGCAAATAAACGCAAAAATAGATAAGCCGAGGAACGCAGACATAGTTAAAACTTACTACAAAAGTGGTGATTCAAACATGAGCACTTTTCGTGCATTACGGAGTGATTATGGTCGTCATAATCTACCTACTGTGCAAGGAATTGACAAGATTGTAAAAAAATTGAACAGACTGGGAGCGTTACAGCTGAGGTTATGCCTATTCGTCATTGCAATGTACGCACTGCTGAAAGTGTTGCTTCTGTTAGTAAAAGTGTGGCAAATAATTTGCATTTTAGGGTTAAAACTATAATATAGGGTTGTCCGTTTACTGGTTTTAAATCCGCCGGTCCGGCATAATTGCCAGCTGTTAAGTACCTGCCATCTGAAGTGTTATTTATTTAGTGAAAGGTTTGCTATTTACGAATATGGATCGTTTAACAACCGAAGAACGCGTAAAAATTGTTAACACTTACTACTAAAGTGGTGATTCAAACGTGATTCAAAACGTCCGATTTTGTCTTCATTGCATAAGAAGTTTCCAGAAAGCGTAATTTCACGTCTTGGCGATGACAATTCGCCACCAAGATCAAACGATTTGACGCCGTTAGACTTTTTTTGTGTGGCTACGTCAAAGATCGTATTTACGCGGATAATCCCCAAATGTTGGAGCATTTGAAAACCAACATTCATCAAGTTATCGCCGAGATACCGCTTGAAATGTGCGGGAAAGTAGTCGAAAACTACCTCAAAAGGATCCACTGCCACAATCAATCCAGAGGCGGTCATTTAAATGACATTGTACTTCGCACATAATGGTAAGGTCCAAGTTCCAGTGAAATCATAGCTTTATGTGTGTTTTATATAACTTTACTTTTGAAACCGAATGGATAACCCATTAATTTTGTTTCTTGGAAGAGAAAAAGTCCTGGCACCAAGTGGCGAAAGGTTTTCGGAGAATTTACTTCAAATATGCGATATCAGGTTCTCAGAAGTATTCACAGCTATTTAAAAGTTTGATGTATTTTTCTGAAATGAAGAGTTTCAAGAGAAATTCAAACCAAATGTTTTATAAACGAGAACAAAATTGTTCAAAAGTAGATTGAATATGTAGTAATGGACGGAAAACACGTTTTCAGTTTTATGGATTTGGGGGTCACGCTCCAATTTTCAAATCTACATTTCAGTACTTCAAACCATTATTTTTCCGAAATTAGCGTTATTATTATTACTAGGAAGTAGTATATATTTACGTTATTAGATGCAATCTGGAAGCACTTGTTACGGAAATAGGGAATCGGCACGTGGAACTATCTCATCACTAATGAAAATGTTCTCTCTGTTGGAACACATCCAATTTATTGTTTTGCTGGAATACGATTGGCAGCCTGTCATCAGTACACTGCACGAGTATAGTAGTGTAGGAAGCAAGATTTCGTCACAGTTTGATATAAACCATGATGGACTTATAGTAGCGAATAACTGCCAAAATGGGTGGAAGAAGTGGTATAGGCTGGCGAAAACACGGTTACAGCACTTTGCAGTCTGAAAAGATTAAATAAGCGATCTTGAAAATGGGACAAAACGTACGCAAAAAAACTGAAAACCATTTAAAAGGAACTTTTAGATCATTTCCTTAATATGCTGAGCTGTTTCAATTTCAATTCTATTCAAGTTTCGCCCCGTTTCCTACCTGAAACCTACACTACACTACATAAAGCAGTAGTTTTCTTTATGAAGGTCGAATAAAAATATCTCTTCCAGATTTTCTTGGTAGACCTACACTTATATATAGTTTTGTTTCTTAATTTGAATCAAAATTCAAATCGAATATTATTTTCGTCGATTGCAAAAAAAATACTGCAGTCAAAATTTGAGAGGGAAATATGTACCTATTTTCGGAATTTTAGATACCAGGCCCCCAAAAATGTTGTCTGTTTCGAGAGCGAGAATCAGAACCACAAATTATTTGTAGCTTCGTTTTGAATGTATGGAATCAAATCAAATTTAATACAAGTTTAATTCAGTTGTTAGAATGACAACAAAAATTTGTTAAGTTTTGATTCAGACACCAGATCCTGAAAGAAATTGAAACTATTTTCTTGCTAGTTGTCGTATCAGCAGAACTTGTTGGCTAGCAATAGTTATGCTAATTGTAATGAGAAATAGAATGAGATAAATTTGGGTTACTCCAATAGAACCTTCATTTCCTGACAGAACCGATTCAGTAAAAGAAAAAGAAATGAAAATGAGTAATGATAGAGAGTGAAATATAAATATAGAGTGGCGCATAAGAAACGCTAAGATTTGATCAGCGAACGCATTTTTTGTTTAAGTCTTTTTTTCGTCTCCTTACAGAATTAACTAAATAATACTTGGGAAATTTATAATGGAATAAAATAGAATAAAGAACTAAAGTTGTTCAATTTTACTTTGAAAGTCAGCAATCGATTATTCAGACACAAAGATCATATCCCATATAAGATGTAATTGATTCATGAGTTAAAACAAAATGATGCACAAGAACGCATTTAATATAGTCAACGTTAACGTTACTTATGCACCACCCTTTAGAATTGAAATTTTTATTGGAATTTTACTATTCTAGTTTTTTTTATTTAACATTTCACACAATAGGATAAAGAATGATATATTCATTATGACATTATGTTTGTAACAACAAAAAACACTCATCTGAGGCTTTATAAAGTATGAATATTTTTGATCGTCATAAAGTTCTATGTCGATTGAAGCCTTCCCTTTGCGCCTGAACCTGAAATTTGGCATACAAATGTTCCGTTTTCCGGTTAAGTACGATATTTTCCCGATAGATGTCGTTTCGATGGAGCTTGTTGTACACAACTTTAATCAATAAGGTATCCCAATACTTCAAAGCTAGCAATTGTTATAATCAATTTTAATACAAATTATGAAAATTTGGGTTACTCGAATAAAATCGATAAATCTACATTTCCTGATATAACCGTTTTGAGTACAAAAAAAATTACTAAATGAAAATGAGTAACGACAGATAGTAAAATACAAATTGAATAATGTTTTTTATTGAAGTTTTACTATTTTTCTAGTTTTTTTTCTCTAGCATTTCTCACAACAGGATGAGGAATGGTATATTCATTTTGTCGTTATGTTTGTAACAACCAGAAATACTTATCTGTTCTTTGTCGATTTAAACTTTACCCGTCCGCCTATTCGCGTGTCTGTGGAAAGTAAAATAGGGGTCGCAACGCTTAAGCTTGGGACCTGCAATTTTGCATATAAAGGTTCCGTATTCAGGTTAAGTATGATATTGGGAAAAGTCGATCAAGCATGGAAAACTGAGGCTAAATCACCTTCTAGAAAAATGTTCAACAATCTTACCATTAATGCTTTAATTGGAGGCAATATACGTTGGTTTTGTATAGATACTATATACATATAAATTGTGAACTTTTTTTTATCGAATTATACTAAAAATTATCCATTTCCGCCAGAACTAATAACAGTCGATGTACGGATGATCTGATTAAATGTTAAGAGAATAATAGTTATATAGACAATGATTTGACCTAAAAAAAAAAATTATGTCATGCTACCCATTAGTTCTTTAAACTCCAATAATATTAAGTATCAAAATTGAACTTATTATTTGATAAAATCTTAATACAGGATTATCCATATATTTGTTTCAAAACTGCCGGTCTGGCAAGGCTGTCTGCTGATAAATATCTGTCATTTGAAGTGTTATTTATTTAGTGAAAGGTTTGCAATTTACGAATATGGATCGTTTAACAATCGAAGAACTCGTAAAAATATTTAAAACTTACTACATTGAAACTTACATTGATTGAAACGTTGACACTTTTCGTGGATTACGGGGTGATTATGATCGTCATAATCGAAGTATTGTTCAAGAAATTGGCAACACTATAATGAAATTTGAAGAGACTGAAATCGTTACAGATGTGGTCAGTCCTGTGGATCATCACAATGTATGCAATGCCAAAAACATCCTTTCAATTTAGAGCGCTATTGCCGTATGATAACAGACTGTTTTTGGCCTTCAATTGAAGATTATGAATTCGTTTCAACAAAACGGTGCCACGAGCCACACAATATGACCGATTTTGGCTTTACTGCATGCGAAGTTTCCAGAAAGCAGAAAGTAATTCCACGTTTTGGCAACGTCAATTGGCGGCCAACCAAGCGATTTGAAGCCGTTAGACCTCTTTTTGTGAGGCTACGTCAAAAACCGTGTTTACGCGGCGAATCCCTAAATTTTGGAACTTTTTAAAACCAACATTCGTTAAATTATCGCCAAGAATTGGATGGTGTACTTTTCATACAAAAAAATGTAATTTGTGTACCTAAACTACTTTTATAATCATATATTACAATTATCAGTGTGAAAAGCACACTTTTCTTGACATGTGAAATACTAATGCCTACCCAATGTGAGATGTTACTGCAGTCCTAAAGGAGACTTCCTTTGCGGAACTAGTCAAAAAGAGAATTCTTGTGTAGTTTCAATAAGATGACACAACTTAATATAGAATCTGGGCTGCTGTGGCAGGTTTGGAATGATAATTTTGCAAAAACTTGTTTCAAGAAACCACATATTTCAATCACCGCTGTAAGGTTATTGTGAACAGGGCTTTAAAAAAAAAACAAAACTACTATAGTTGGATAATTTAAAGCAACGCGTTGCCGTTGCAATTCTCGAAGTGTCACCGAACATTGGGGACATTCGAAATCAATTAGTTTTAAACGGTGTACATACTATAATGTATGGAATTTTATATTTTTTCTGGAGAAAGCCGAATCTTTTAAGCAGCTGTCAGGGAGGTGTCTAATATAAATTGTTTGGAGTAATCAAGGGCATTAAGTGTCCTTTGTTTACAAAAGATGATCGTAATGTATGTAATGTATTGTATTTAATGTATTTAAACATCTCTTATAATGTTTTGTCAAGTGTGATATGTGAAACACTAAAACCTATTTCGTCTGATCTGTTTATACCATATCAGTGCTTTAAGCGGGGGAAATCAACAAATAACCAGATATTCACATTACGGTAAATCCAGATGAATCCCAAGGAAAACGCGTATCGATAGATAGCAATTTTTCGTCGACCATAAAGCTGTCTTCGATAGTCTGACATTTGAAGCCATGAATGGGTTTGGTACCGCCACGAAGCCTTTACATCTTTTTAAGACGACAATGACTAACATGAGGTGTACAATAAAGATGGGCAAGAATCTTAATAATCCATTTTAAATCAAGCGAGGATTTAGGCAGGGCAACAGTCTATTGTGTGACCTCTTCAATTTATTTATGGAGGTGATTGTAAGGACAGCTGTAGATGACAATACAGATATTATTCGCAGGAGACTAAGAGATTGTAAGATGTTACTGCATCCTTCTCAAGCATTGAGAAGAGTCAGCAAAAATGGATCTAGTCGTAAATGAGAACAAAATCAATTTCTTTTTTTTTGGTGAACAAAGAATTTAATCCTTTGAGGATGCTGCTTGAACATTAACAACTAACTCGGCTTGGCCGTCAATAAAAACTTATGATGTTAGCCTGAAAACCAGAGAAAAATATGGCCTATAAATAGGAACTACTAAGAGCTTAGCATGGGATTTAATGACAAAGTCTCTTTCGACAAATAAAATGGCAACTCCACCAGACTTCGGCCCAGAATCCTTGGTTATTTTTAAAAGTCATTAAAATGGCGTAATGAAAGTTCAATATTTTTCAAAATAGTAAAAAGAAAATAATTCATGTGAATTAAAAAAGTCTAAAATAAAGATTTAGACAGGGCGACAGTCTATTTTGTGACCTCTTTAATTTATTTATGGAGTGATTGTAAGGAAAGCTGTAGATGACAATACAGATATTATTGACAGCGACTAAGAGATGTTACTGCATTCTTCTCAAGCATTAAGAAGAGTCAGTAAAAATGGATCTAGTAGTAAACGAGGACAAAACCAATTTCTTTGTTTTGACAAATAAAATTTCACAAGACATTAGTCCCATTGGCCCAGAATCTTTGCTTATTTTTAAAAGTCAATTAAATGGCTTAATAAAAATTCAACACTTTTTCAAAATAATGAAAGGAAAATAATTTATGTGAATTAAAGAAGCCTAAAATTAAAATGTAGACAATTCATATATGAAGATAATTATAAGCAAAGCTGTAGTTGACGCGACTGATAAAACGACATCATTTCCAGGAGACTGAAAGATGTTCTTGCAGCCTTCTCAAGCATTAAGTAGAGTAGGCAAAAAATGGGTCCGGTGATAAACGAGAACATTGCCAAGTTATTTGTTTCGACGAATAAGGAGTTTAAACTTTTGGGACGCTACATAAACGATTTCAACTAACTCGGCTCTGACGTCAATAAAAGTAATGATGTTAGCCTGAAAACTATTAAAGAATATTGCTTGCAAATAGAAACTACGAAAAGTTTAGCACAAAGCTTTCTTTCGACAAAGCTTTCTTTCGACGAAAAAAATGTCAACTTTATCAGATATTAGGCCCATCGGTTCAGAATACCTGGTTAATTTTAAGTCATTAGAAAGGCTTAATAAAAATATGATATTTTTCAAATTAACAAAGAGAAATTAATTTATATGAATTAAAAAAGTTATTTCAGTTTCTTAATGCAGCAACATTCATCAGTCAGCCAGTATTAATGACTTTCTTTCTCTGTCTGGATGCTGTATATCAAGTTTGAAATATGTGTTAAAATTTAGGTACTAAGATGGCTATAAAAATTTTAATATATCGTATTTAAAATCTTCTTTTTTTTTTTGCTCTTTTATTCAATTCCCAAGATTTGACTCTTTCCCCATTCCCAACAACGTTTTCTTTATCCCCCTTAAGCCCTTAGCTATTTCTGACATTTCTAAACAAGTTTTCGACGATGAAATGTTTTTTAATGGTGTTTCTTTCCCTTGCTCAATATTGATCATTTCGTACTTGTTTTAAGTATTGCAGTACATTTAGGTACTCTTTTCGAAACATTTCAAAATTGTTTTGTAAAATTCTCATCACTGCCACTGACTGAAGAAATATTTCGCAAATCGAACTTTTCGAACTTATTCCTCCACTAGCTAGCTCTATTGCTTGTTCTTGCTGTTCTTCTGCTGGCTGCCTCTTTTTATTGGCCATTTTGCCTTGCCTTGCCTTGCTTTAGATTTTTCTCTGGCTACAAAAAATGTTCGATGTCGTCGGTTAGCCCGAGTGCGGCGACGAGTAGATATCGCACAACAACAACTACTACTACAAATACGCTGTAGATACACACACAAATACGATTTTTTGGGGGTCTCCGTTCAGAAAAAGTAAGAAAGAACAGACAAAAAAAAAATTGCTGTATAGACGGATCTTTAGCTAATGTTCGAAAATTTTTTGAAGTAAATTATGTCACACATAAACAGGGATTTTCAAATTTTCGATGATTGTATAGTGTTTGCTGCTGCTTCCTCTTTTGTCTTTTTCTGGTTCAATATTCTATAGAGGGAATATCAGTTACTTTTTGTTCACTGTCACTACTGGCAGGAAATGTTAGCACTTTTTCAGCAAATTTCTGTTCAAACAATTTCTCATAGTAGTTGGTTGAGGTGTGAAAAAAAAGTTCACTGGTTTCGTTTTTTGCTTCTTTTCTTTTTCAAATCAATTCAAGCACACGAGTCGTATTTTTAGATATTTTAGCATAATATATGAGAAAATTATTTTTAGGTTCACAGAATTTAAGTATTAAATCAATTATTATCGTCGTTTCTTTTCAGAGCATTTCTTATCATTTGCGATAGTTTTTTTTTATTTTTTGTTGCTTTTACTTAATCTTTTTTATTGATTTCTTGTTACACTTGTTTGTAAAACTTTACAATTTTGAAACGGGACGATTTAAGGGTTTTTTCTTCTTTTATTTCGGTTCCAAACGTTAGGCTGCTATTGCTGCTGCTCGTTGGCTGGCCGACAGCTGGCACGAACAAAATGTGGACTGGGGAGAATCTATGACTGATGGCCACCAAAAGTAATAACAGTTTATAGATTAGGAACAGAAAAGAAAACTTGTGCTCTAGTGTGTACGGACCGTGCCACGAAACTGCGTGCCGCACGCCTTGAGGTAACGAACGAAATGAGAGGAGAAACTGCTCTGCCCGAGTGTGATTTTGTGACCGACGATTACCCACCAACGACCGAGCAAGCCCCACAACCAGTGGGCAATTGAGCAAGCGAGCGAGCGAGTGACCGACCAACCAACTAACCGTACCGAACAACCGTCCGTGATCAAGCGTGCGAAAACCTAGTTATGAAGCGTGCGAAACGTCCAACTTACCCCACAGAATCAACTGGTCATTTGAACAGCATCAACAACTACGTCCACACAGAACCACGTTCTAAGTTCGAAATTAGCCAAGAGCGGGAGCTAAAGAGAGATATTCTCTAGCTAAGAGGCTGAATTTTCTCGTGGTACAAATTTTCCTACCACAAATGAACTTCTTTCAGCTGCTAGACCTAGCGATGCATTCCACTTTCTAAATTCCAATGCTCAAAAAACACTGCTCTCTGCTGGCACTAGCAGGGTTCATTATTCGAAATTCTCTCACAATCGTTGCGCTCTCATTTTTTAGTTTTCAAGTTAATATTCGTATATTAACACATTCTTACGAATGTGTTGTTTGTTGGCTTTGTATTTTCATTTTTTCTTTTTTTTGCTTTTTTCTATTTCTCTGTGTGCAATTGTTTGCTCTTTTACATTTGCTCTATAGATCTTACACTGTACTCGTACATATGTATGTACGTCTGTAGATGTATACTTATGTACGTACATGTGTTTGCTCATAGTATTACGTCCAACTTTGTTATTGTTTACGTATCATTCAGTAATCAGGCGAAATCAATGAGATTTTATGGATTCTGTTGTGTGGGGGGGAGGGCACATTCAGAAGAAAATGTATGGAATTTTTGGGGAAAAAGCGGAAAATATGAAACACAAACAGATCAAACAATGCCTTTATGGATTTCCAAGAAATCACAAGTGAATGAATGAAGAATTAAATATTCAATAATCGTCGTCAGGTTTCACACAAAATTATGGGGAACGCCCTAGATTGATTTAGAAAAAAACTGAAAATTTAAATTGTGCCACTAAACATTTGTTAATAGTTTTATAAAAACCGGTGATTGCCACAAGTAGCTGCAAGGGATGCTGGATCCGATAAGATTGCTTACAGTACTACCATGCAATAACAACTAGACAGACTTTATGTTAAGCAGAACCCATAGATTCGCCTGGGACAACTCTCACTTTTATATATCCACCACACTGGATTGTGGTCAAATTTTAGTGTCATGGACAATGTACCGACTCAACGCCAGAAAAGTGAATGCGTCAAAAACGATTTCTTTCCAAACATAATACAAAAATTGTCTTATTTTCCCTGAGGAATAGGGGTTTTCCAAGTTACTTAATAACCACGCCCACAGTTAGGTCAATTCCTTGCAAATGTATATTTATTGAAGTGATTTCTGTCTGGGTCTATCAAATTCCACCCTATATTATTTCTAATCAGCGTTTGCCAATATATGTTTTCCTTGCTAAATTTATTTTTTATTTCAACCTGTTTAGCGTGAAAAATTTAAATTAACCTTAAGTTTTTCTTATCGCCAGATAAGTGAATGCACCAAAAACGATTCCATTCCAAATCTAATACATTAAATTGTCTTATTTTTAAAAAGGAACACTGTTTTTTCTAAATTATTCAACACCCGCGCTAGATACTTTTCCCCCACCAGGAAACGAAACGAAATTATATTCGGACTCAGTGTTTTGATTTGTTTCAGTTTTTGGTATATACTAAGTTTGTATTCGGACAAGCGCATCAAAATTGTATTGAATTTTATTTCCAAAACGAAACCACAATTTTGAATTTGATTCTTATACCCGAAGCGAAATTGGAAATAATTTCGACTCGGATTCAGTTTATGTAGCGTTTTGTTTGTGTTTCATTTAAAAAATTCAATTAAAAAAACAGACGAAATTTTTTGAGTAACTGTGAACTGAGAGCCTGGTAAATTCAGAAAATAAGCATTCTTCAACCTTTCGCAGTTTAGCGCCAGGCCTTTTTCTCTGCCAAAACGAAACAAAATTATATTTGGATTTATTTCAGTTTCTGGAATCTAAATCCAAAAAACACCAAGTTTTTACTCTGATTCCGACAAGGGAACCAAAATTGTATTGAATTTAATTTCAGTTTCATACAGGCAAAATGAAATTCCAAACAATTTTAAATTTAATTCCTATTTCCGAAACGAAATTAGAAACAATTCTGATTCCTTTTGTTTGTATTTCATTTGAAACTTTTCAGTTAAAAAGAAAAAACAGAGATGTTTGAGCAGGCTTGAAAATTTCTGACAGCCTGGTATCGTACATTTGGAAAACAAATTATTTGAAGCATTTTAATCTTCTGCTTTTGCAATTAATTATAAGCAATTTTGATTTTGATTCTTATATCCAAAGGGAAATTAGGAACAATTTTGACTCTGATTCAGTTTGTGAAAGAAAGTTTTTGTTGGTGTCTTGCTTAACAATTTTCGGTTTAAAGTGTTTTTCAGTGTTTTAAAGTTCAGAAAATAAATCATTTAAATAATTTTTACCTTTCGCAGTTTGTCGTCAGGCCGTTTTCTCTGTTAAGAAACGAAACTACATATGATTTCAGTTCTGATAAAACGTTATTTCCGTTTCGGGTTCTGTAGCCAAAATATCCATTTCATTACGTTTCGATATAGAAATAGAATCAAGATAGATTTCAAATGTGGTTTCAGATAAAAGAACATATCGAATATTCGAAGTGAGTTGTTATTTCGAACATGAATCAGCAAAGAAATAAATTGCTAATGCACTTTAAATAAGCAAAACAAAACTTAACTGTCGTGGAGGCCCCTGCTAACAGCAATCTATTTTTCGAATTCAATCAGTCTCCGTGATGTGACTACAGATATTCAAGTTGGGTCAGCGTACTAGAAATCAAGTAGATTTCTTAGATGAGGATTTCTAATTTGTGGTTGCAAGTGAGAGTAATTTGAAATATATACAAAATTTTTGAAAGCATCTCTATTGAAAAGGTACACACAGCTTTTTGCATATGATTGTGAGAAAGACGTCGCCAAATAAACTGACCCTATAATGTACAATTGGACGTGTGTTGATCTCAAAATAATCTTTGGCGCATTCGAAAGAAGTTTTGGCACCAACACACAATATTAGGCGAAATAGGATCTTGTCACAGCACACTAAAAATCAAGCAACTGTCGCTGAAACGTGGATTCATAGTGACGACACAGCGCCAAAAAGGTTATAGCAGTGCATCAGTGTGAGCCAACAAGGTGAGATGGCCACAGTATTTTAAGGTGCATTCGTCGGAATCTACACTAATTGTTTTGAAAGGAAGGGGAAATGGTTACTGGCAATTGCAATATCACAGATTCATTAATAGTTTCTAAAGCTGAATAATCTTAAAAGCATTCCTATCTAAGATTCTATTGAAAGAATGTTTTATTTAAAGACGTTCACAAATGTTAATTCTAAGCACTGTTGGTAATTTAGCTTTTTCTCCGCTATATTTAGCTTTTTTCAACCTGTGTAGCGGGAAGCAATTGATTTTTTTTTTCCAATAATTCATTTTTAATAAATTTGTTAGATTTTTTTTCGGCATTTTTTACTAAGTATGTTATTAGAACTTATTTTAGCATAAAGAAAATCGAAAATAATTCTTCTACAAATTACTAAACAACAACGTTGCGACTACAAAAAAAATCTTGTGGCATTGAAAAAATGGCTCTGCGGATGAATTAAAGAATGTCGCGTTCAGAACTTGAGTCTTCCCTATTGAGTAAAAAATGAATGAAAACTCGATGCATTCAGTAATGAAATATCCACATTAGTAAGAAAGTTAACTTCGTACAGTATCTTGACCTTGTCGATCTTTATTTTTGGGCAAAATCGGTTTTCTATTATTAATTAATTCTCATGCGATGTTGTTTTTGGTCAAAATTCAGCAATTTTGGAACGAATTTCGCTGCCAAAATTTCCGAAAAATTGCATGCCATGAGCCAACCGATATGTCGACATCCTCAGCAACTTCTGTAATTGTGATTCGACGATTCTCCATAACAATTTCCTTCACTTTCTCAATATTTTCTACGGTTGCTGATGTGCTGGGGCGTCCAGAGCGAGCGTCGTCATTCATAATAATCGAAATTCGAATGTACGTAGCCCGCGAAATTTGAAAATTCAACTTATTTTTTGAACACACCTCGTATATAACGGCTTATTCATAGAGAGGTTTTAAAACTGCCGCTCTGGCAAGGTCTCATACCTCTGACCTATTTAAAGAAATTTTATTTTTTCATCTGTAATCCCTACTTCGTAGACTGCAGTAACTTAAATTTTTTACAATTTTGTAATGCATCGTAAAGTTTGAAAAAATCGACATGTTAAACATGCCCTCCCTCTCTGGAAACTGTCATACAGATTAAATAATTTTACCCACATATTTATAAATCAATATTTTTCATTCACACATCATGCATTTACTAAACTTAGTACTGCGAATAAAAATGGAATGGAATGCCACGTTTCTTAGGACACCACACATACAATTTTAGCAAACATCAGTGGTCCCTCTATAATTTCTATTTTTTGATAAGAACCTTTCAACTCACAACATCCCTTCTAGCACCCCTCTTTATGTCAAACCGAAAGGTTGTTGGGGGGAGTGGGGAAATTTCTAATTTGGGCTCTCTTTTGGGAGTAACCAGATCCCTCTGCAGAATTTCCCAAGCAGCTCACAACTTCCGACATTCGGGCAAGTATTCCCTGGTAATGCCATCAGACATCCATCAGATGGTAGCTAAATGAGAAGGCAACTAGTTGAGAAACCTAAATGGCATGCTAACACCGATGCGTCTTAGGCCAGTAGATAACTTCTGATACTAAAACTCAACTCACCAGCCCAGTGGTCGTTGGCAGCACCAACACTAGGATCGGATGCAGTGGCCCGATACGCCGCTCATCTTAAATAACATTTATCATAAAAAAACCGAAGAAAATAATAAAACGAACCCCCCTTAATGTTGACGACCCCCGCAAGCGTTATAAGGACCATGATCTAAGGATAAGCACCTGGAATGCCCGCACTCTTTACAGAGAAAGTGCTTCTATCCGACTACCGGATGTCCGAGATGGATATAAGGCTGACATTACGGCCACATCCAGGAGATGCGATGTCAGGTCAGGACAAGGATGTACTCGGCGTAAAATCTGTGACATCTACAATAGCTGCCTCGCAGAAAGGCATGAATTCGAATGTGGGTTTGTTGTGGTAAAGAGACTGAGACACCTTGTCTCGCGGTTTAACCCCATAAGTGACCGTATAGCCACTATCCGCATCAAAGCCAAATATATTTTCATGACGTTGATCTGTGCACATTCCCCGACGAAAGAGAAAGACGAGGAAATCAAAGACACTAAGTGTCTAGAAGATGCGTATGACCGCTGCCCTGGCCACGACATTAAAATTGTTCTGTGAGATTTTAATGCCAAAATAGGAAGGAGATGTTCTTGGTCCAACAGTCGGAAAATTCAGTCTACATGGTAATATCCCCGGAAACGGTTTCAGACTGGCTTCATTTGCTGCGGCACGTAATGTGATACTAAGTGGAACCAGATTCCCGCATAAAGACAACCACAAGGCAACGTGGCTATCTCCTGATCATAACACGAGGAATCAAATTGATCTTGTGGTAATAGACGGAAAGCAGGAGTTGCTAATATTGACTCAGATCACTACCTGGTTGCAGCTAAGGTACCCACGAGATTGAGCAGAACGCAAAATGTTCGTAACCAGGCACAAGGGAAGCTCGACGTCGCTAGGCTGCATACCCCCGAAATAGCCACAGTCTACTCCACCAAACTCTCATGACTACTACAACTAAACGCCCCTGATCCTGATGTTCCTGACGCACAGTGACAACATCTTGCGCATTCTATGACAACTGCTGCAAAAACCATACTTGGGTATGTGAAACCGCGCTCAGACAGGCCCTGGTACGGCGTAGAATGTCGCATGATATCTGAGGAAAAGGATGCTGCATACACGCAACGTTGCGGAAAATTGTAACGCGTGCATTTAGGGAACGCTACAAGGAGAAGAAAAGAGAGCCGCGCCAACTCTTTAGGCGGAAGAAGCGGTTGTGGAAAGAGCGTGAGAATGAGGAAATGGAAAGGTAGAGGGATAGAAATGAAGCACGAAAATTCTACCAAAGGATAAGAAGTACAGGGTATGGAACAGGGCTCCCTTCCTGTAAGGATAGCGAGAAAAATCTGGTCACAGACACGCAGAATGTGCTGCAACTATGGAAAGAACATTTTTAGAAGTTCTTAGTTCCGGATGGCAGCACGAGTAAGGATATCATCCCAATTATCGACGATGGCAAACAGAGCCAAACAGAGATCAGAATAGCAGTATTGCGGCTTAAGAACAACAAGGCTGCAGGCGCTGATGGCAGAACTATTTCAAACTGGTGGCGATGAGCTGATAAACAGCCTGCATCAGCTTCTAAATACGATTTGGCTCCAGGAAAACATGCCCGATGATTTGAATTTGAGCGTACTGTGTCCTGTGTTTAAACAAGGTGATCCAAGTGTTTGTAAAAACTCTCGCGGTATCAGTCTTTTACCCATTGCTTATAAGGTCCTGTCGAGTGTAATATGTAAAAGACTAAAACCGGTTTTTGCTGACATGATTGGACCTTATTGGTGTAGATTTAGACCTGGTAAATCAACAACTGACCAGATATTCACAATACGACAAATTCTGGAGAAAACCCAAGAAAAACAGATCGACACGTACCATATTTTCGTCGATTATATGGCTGCCTTCGATAGTCCGATACGGCAAAAACTGTGTGAGGCCATGTCCGAGTACATCTTTGTAGGATGACACTGACTGACACGAAGTCTTCAGTAAAGATAGACAAAGATCTAGGCAAGCCAAACGAGTATTTAGGCAGGGCGACAGTTTATCATGCGACCTCTTCAACATACTGCTGGAGATGATTATGAGGAAAGCTGCAGTTAACACGACTGGTACCATCTTTAATAACATCCATATGTTATTCGCATATGCAGATGACATAGACATCGCAGGAGCTTTTAAAGAAATCCGAAATTCTTTTATAAGCCATATGTTTTCTCTGCACACTTTCGCTTACACATCATCGTGGGCTGAGAAACAATCACATTAGCCAAAAGGAAGTCCCTATTCATCCAACTATATCCCAGTAAAGTGGAGCTGGAATGAAGATGGAGGCCGAAAAACCAATAACGAAAGAGAAAAACTAATCGTTTATTTATTAGTGACCAATGGGTTGTAGTAACGCATTGATATTGTAACGAAATACATTTCATTTATTCAATTGAATTGAAATTACCTCAATTGTATTGTAAAATATCAAATTAGGTTTCTTGCTTTAATGCCTTTGAGCAATAAATGCAAATTCTTTTTGTTTTGGGAAAGAAGAAATAAATGTGAATGTAAGAATGTTCACATTCAATAAAATAATACCCTCCAACTTATTCACCTGTATTTAAAGCATATAAATGTTTTGTGAAAAATGTGGAAAGGAAAATACTGTGATTCATTTTGAGGTATTTTGATACAGTACTGGGAAGTTCATACACTTCCCTAGCAACTTTTATGAACATCTTGGTTGCGGTTGAAAACATCTGGCCCTGAAGCTATGCTTTTAATGCAAAGAAAATGCGCTTTATTTGGAACGACTTTTATTTATTTTTGGGTGAGATGCTAAATATATCAAATTTTATATTAAATTTTACATCGTTCTTGTGTTTAAGATTATCATAGCTTGCTTTCAAATTTTGTTTATTTAATTTTCTATGAATTACAGAACAATTTTAAGAATGGTTTTACGTTTAGCAAGGACAAATTTAAAACTCTTGGAAACAACGGAAAGTTATCATAATCATAACATTTAAATGAAGACCTTTGCCAGTAATTGGATGATTTTCGCGACGTTCTAATTTATTGTAACCGGCTGTTAGCTAACAGTTTCATATATATACGAGTAGATCTTAATATTAGAATGTCCCTACCAAAGTACCAAAAAAACTCATGTCATGCCAAAGACAGCACATTTCCACTGCATCTGAGGCATGACCCCAGTAGAAGTTGTTGTTAACGACACCCAAGGTGGTCATTAGAGTTGCTATGGAATCATAAGAATTGCCCAATAAATCTAAGTGACAAAGAAACAAATAAGAAGTGGGCAGGCATAAACTCTCAAAGGGGCCATAAATTCGGTTAAATGGAGGCATTTATAGTCATCGCCATAAATTGCGATCCACAGAGTGCGATGGACGATTTACCGACTCACAGTCAGATAAATGGGTGCATCAAAAAAGACTTCATCCCATGTACAGTAACCGAATTTTTTTCTTAGTTTTCACAAGGAAATCTGTTTTTTTTTTTTTTGGTATTTTTCAATAATCGCACTCTCAGCCAGCCGCTGGTTCCTTATAAATGCATAAATCTGGCCCATCAAGTTCATCAAATCACTATATATTGCTGTTAAATAAAGAAAAGGTGTTTAAAATACAGGGTGGCGCACGAATCGTGCAACGGGGTAACAGTAACCGCCACTGGGAACCGTTATTTAAAGATGTTAAAGGAATGTTTTACCCAGAACTGCCCCGAAAAACTATCCGTTTCAACAGCATTTGGTTCCAGCATAGTCAGACTAGTTATGTTGGCGCTCCAACAAAGATTACAAAACAAATTAAGATCCAGAAACGCCACTTTCCGCTGGCCTCCAAGATCACCTGACCTAACTGCACTAGACTTTTTTAAAGAGTTATGTCAAGCAAGGAATTTGACTCAATTGAAGCATTCCATTAAAACAATAATTAAGGTGATCCCGACTTCAGTCCTTCAGGCCGCAATGAATAATTTGCTGATCACATATGAGTATCGAATATGAGTGAATGAGTATGGAGCTCATTTACCGTCTATCATGTTCAAAACCAATTAGTTTTTATATAACTATAACTAAAATCGAATTTTCTATACAATAAAAAGAAAATAAATTAAACATCGAGTTGTTCGAAAAGTTTGTTCTGTTTTTAAAAGGACCTCATTTACAAATGTATATACAAGAAAAGAATTATTTTAATCTATTACAAAATCTGCCTCTTTTAATAACTCCTTCCCACCCCTTTGGGATCTTTCTAATTCCTCTCTCATAAAACTCGCGTGGTTTTTCTGAAAAATAGCGTTCAATTCGACTTTTCACTTCCTCGTCGTTATGGAAATTCAAATCATTCAAGCGGTTGCTCAGACTGCAAAATATGTGATACTCGGAAGGGGTGAGATCTGGAGAGTACTGTGGAAGAGGTAAAACTTCCCAACCAAGCTCTGACAGTTTTTAACGGCTCTGCAAGGCATTGTGAAGGCGGACATTGTCATGATGGAAGATGACGTCTCCCTGAGTGATGAGCCTCGACCGTTTTCCTTCCAATGCCGCCTTCAATTTATCTAATTGTGCAATAAAGTAGTCCGCATTAATCGTTTGATTTGTTGGGAGAAGCTCAAAAAAGACTACTCCTTTGACATTCCACTAAATCGACGACGTTACCTTCTTAGGGTGAAGGCCGGATTTAGAGGTGCATTGAGGGGTTCATTTGGTTTCCTCCATGATCTTTTTCGCGTTACATTATTGTAGACTAATCATGTTTTTCCCTTGTGATGACATTTTTCACAAATAATGTCTTGTTATTGCTTATCCTTAGATTATCGCAGACGTCAACGCGATTCAGGTGGTTGGCCTCGGTGAGAGAGTGAGGTACCCTCACATCGAGGTTGCTCACAAATCTGAGCTGTTTTTTGACCCCGTAAACGGTTAACTGACTGACTGACTGATTTTTTGATTATTTAAGCTGTTTCACTAACTGATAAACGGGGATTAACAATAATTAAATCTCTAACTCGTCGGAAATAATTTCTTTTGATTGTCCTGATCTGTAAGCGTCCGTTACGGAGAAGTCGCCCGTAGAAAATCTTCTCAACCATTTTTGGCACTTTCTTTTCCGTTTTCTTCTGCAGCCGTTTTTCCTTTTCGGAAATAATACAACAAAATATGCCTAAAATGCTCTTTTTCACTGATTTTTTCCACTTTTCAACACTTTTTTAAAACGCTGTAACCACCCACATTCTCTTAGCACATAAGCTGTGTTAACTTTACTGCACCTGTTTTTTAACGAACAAACAGGAAATTTGCAAAGCAAGACCAAAAATGATTGTATTCGAATGATAATAGACGAAATTCCCACTGCATTCTTCCAGTAAACATTCTTCGGCCTCCGTGTAATTTGACCTCCTTACTCAAAATAAATAAGAAAATTATTCGGTGAAATTTGCAACTTCTTTAAAGTACATATTAACTTATTTGTTTTAAATAAAGATTTGATAGTATTGAGCAGATTTGGTATTATTAGTTAGAGTATGTTTTCGACCAAATTCAGTACAGGTTATTTTTATGTTTTTTTTTTTTTTTTTTTTTTTTGTAGTTGTGTAGTGTAGTATTAGTAGGATAAATTTTACAGAAAATACTATTCATGATTTTGCTAGAAAATATAATACTCGATTACCTATATGAAGGAAGACAAGCTGTAGCTATCTTCTATGTAGACAATTATCAAAATTATTTATAGAGAAAAAAAAAACAAATTCCCATTTCCATTCAAATCTTAGTGAATTCGTAAATATCCAACAAATGGTCACCGTTATGTAATTCAATATTTCCATTTGAGAGGTCTCAGTCCAATCAATATTGAAGCCGACGTAGATTTTGCTTTTTTACGACTGTAAAATACTGGGTAGCAGAGTTTAAACGAGGCCGTATGAGCTACCACGCCAGACACGTTGAAAAAAATCCACAAAATGGTACTGGATAATCGTGGGATGGGATGCATGAGCTCGTTGAAATGATAAGGATTTCAAAAAGTGTTACACATCGTGTATTGACCTAACATTTGAAGATGAGAAAGCTGTGCGCAAGATGGGCGCCGCGTTTGCTTTCAATAAAGCAAAAACAGCGTCGCAAAAACAGCAGTGGATGAGACATGAATCCACCACTTCACATCTGAGACAAAACAACAGTCAAAGCAGTGGATTGGGATGGGAGAATCGATATTCGTGTCCAAATAAAGTGAAGACGGTTCCACCTGCAGGCAAGGTAATGATATATGTTTTTTTTTGGAATGCGCATGGGATAATTTTTAATGGTTATCTTCAGAAAGCAAAAACCATAAGCGGCTAATATTATGCTAATTTATTGTAGCGTTTAGGTGATGAAATTATGGAAAAAAGGCCACATTTTGCGGCAAAGAAAGTGTTGTTTCATCAAGAGAATGCTCCAGCTCACACATCCACTATTGCAATGGCCAAAATTAATGAATTAAAATTCGAATTGGTTCATCACGCACCTTATTCGACGGATTTAGCGCCCCCGAAGTTTTTTCTATTTCCAAACTTGAAAAAATGGGTCGGGGGTAAAATGTTTGCCAACAATGAAGAGTTGGAGTTTGATAGCTGTTGATGGCTATTTTAAGGAATTTGGCAGTCTTTACTATAAACAGGGTATAGAAGCTGTTGAATATCACTGGAAATAATGTTTCGAGCTAAAAGGAGATTATGTTGAAAAATAAAGAACATTTTTCTCAACCTTTTTTGTGTCTTATCTGTTAGGTTGATTAGTTTTGGGACAGCCTTCGTAGATTCGCTCAACAGCACGTGCGTTTTAATGGTGTTTCCTAACGTTGACAGTTTGAGAAGTACTTACTAGACTTATCGATTACTCGGCTACTCAAAGTGTTTGTCAGACATATCGAGGTGATTAACGCTCAGAGACCGATAGGTGGCTGCATCGGAGATGGAATTCACAATAACGGGAATGATAATCTAATCATAGTACTAACCATAGCGCCACTTATGATCACATCGACATTTGTAACCCACATATTTCCGTAACCGAAAATATTTATTAATTTTTTATTATTATAGTTATTGTTTAAATACAAACTTAACAGCCAATAATCGATTGAAAAATATTCGATTTTTTTTTTGATTTTTGACTAGAATCAACATTTTTTTGCGCATCACTCATATAAACAAAACCGGAAGGAGTGTAGCTGAGTATTTCGAAACATTCTGGACCCGCTTAGGTATCCTAGAAAGCTGTTTTAATTATCCTCTAACAAGAAATTTCACTTAGAGGCAAACAGCTCTAAGATGTTCGTATAACTCTTAAAGGCTATAAATACATTTTTAAATGCATTAATGCAAATGCACGTCGCCTTTTTTGGAAATATGGGCAATAATTTGCACTTTTAAAAGCACGTGCCTTCAGACAACTGATACATCAATTATGTTGTATTAAAAAAAATGGCTTCCTGAAAATTGTAACCCAACCTACGTATATACAAAAAAGCGGACGACGACGACACACCAACCAATATACAACACTCTGATTATATTATAAGAATCATATGGTCACTGGTTTGCTGTTGCCTCATTTTTCTCGCTCAGATTTACATTTTGTTATAAAATTAATGGTTATTTTTCCTTATTATATTTTTGCATATTTTCCATTTTCATGAATCAAACTTTCTCGGTTGCCTACTCGTCGAGAGATCTTATTAAATGAATGCCCGCCCTGCGTTAGTCCCTCTCCCTACCGCCAGGTTTGCAAGAAATTCCACCTAGAAGTGTGCACGAGTATTTTTCTTCTTCGTAGGATTGTGTATGACTGGCTGGTTAGTTGGCTGGCTGGCTGGCTGGCTGGCTGACTGTAATATGCGAAAAATGAAGGAATAACAAAAATTCGTGGTGGGCAATTTCGTTCATTTTCAAAGGAAATCTATGAATCACGTAGCAATATTAAGTAAAATGACACACTGACAAATACAGAACACCAAACGACGACGGTGCCAACGGCAAATAAACAACCAGCGTTCGCATCAATTCGATAACTGAGAAAGGGATGAGCTGCTGGTTGTGGGGGGTGGGGGGGTGTTCGCTAATGCTTTAACGACATCATCACAATCGAGTGGCATTGTAACAATTGTCAGTATTATTGTCGTTGTCATTGTTGTTGTTAGTGTTGGTGTTGTCATTATTGTCGATGCCTATGAGATTATCATTTGATGAACTTTTTCTTTCTTTACGAGCAAGTGACACATTATCCTAGCGTTACCTTTTTCCTGTAGGTTGTCAAAAGCATACACATACTCGTACATAGGTAAAGGGCCGCCTGTCTGTCCGCCCGTTTGTCCGTCCGTGCCTACTTGTCGTAATCCGAAACGTGCGTGTGTTTTTTAACTTTCAAAAGTTCTTGCTAGGCAGGAAGTGAATACTTTGTTGTTGTTATCATAGCGTTTTCTTTTCCAAGTTTCAGAATCCGATAAAGAAGGATGTGACATGACGACAAAAACAACAGCTACAGCAACAACGATGTTTTAGCGCCAGCAGGCAGTCGCTCTTAAAGTTGCCACATATTTATCTTATATAGGACGAAATTATCCCAATGAGATTTTTTAAATTTTTTCCCGTTTCTATTTAATGTGAACTTTTTTCCCTCAAATTTCTTGTTATTTTGGTCTTAAAATTTTTTGTTTGCTATTGCTAATGTTTTAGTTTTTTTTTTTTTTTTTTTTTTGCATTTTTCATGTTACAGGTATGGGTATGTTGTTGACCAGGCAATATCTGTTTTTTATTCTTTTTTTTAGTTTTCATTTTTTTCCTTTTTTGTGCCACATTAAACCACCACCTTATGTTATTGTTAACATTAATTATGTTTGAATATCTCATATATTCATTCCTTTTGGCTTAGCTAGCATACAACAAATTGCTCGACAATTAGACAAACATACGGACCGAACACTTTAGTATTTTTGTTCTTGTTTCTTTTTTATTCTTTCTAGGGCTGCTTGTTAAGCACCGCGCGTGTTGATTTCGTAAAAGTCGTTCGTTTCATACTGAGAGTTCCTTGTGGTTAGATTGCAGCAGCAACATGAAGCATTGCCACTGCCATTAGTGGCAGTGAAAGCTTTTCCGTTTTAAATTTGGTAACAGGGATGGAATAATAAAAATTATACCCGAAAGGTACTAAAATTGTATACCATATGAAGAGGGATTGTACGAAATATGATGGTGATGACTAAAACATGCGTAACGGGAATACGAGTATTTGGAAAATCTGCCATTTGCCCAGGAATTTCGTTAGTGATTACGGAAAATCCACAATCTAGAATTGGTCAATTACTCGAAGTGTTTGCGATAGATGGTGCCCAGTAAAAAAATAGCATCCAGAGAAGTTAAAAAGATGCGGTGGTCGTGGTCTAGAAGAGGTGAAAAAACGGATAATCGTCGATGAATTTAAGAAGTGCTTATCAAAATAGAGATTCCGTTGTTTTCCATACTTCTTCATTGCCCTTTCATCAGGACCTCCGTAGTAATGAAAACTTTTAAGGTCATTTTTATCACAATTTTATTCTTTTAATCAAAATTTACATCTCCCAGGGGTCCTAAAACTAGCCGACTTGACGCACAGATGGTGCCAGTAGTTTGAACAGAAATTATTTTGGTGAAAAATGGCAACCTTATAAAACATAATTTTCAAGTTTCAAGACGGTTATTTTATATTTTTATTTGAGTCATCAAAAGTAAATGATTTCAATGAATTTATACACATGGAAAAAATTGATGACCGTTATTTAATTCAATATATCCATTTGAAAGGTCGATACCATTCCTACCAGTCCTATCAATATTAAAGCAGAGCTAGATTCTACTCTAGGAGAGTCTGTTCTTTCCTTTACGGCTACAAAATATTGGTTAGCAGAGTTTAAACGAGGCCGTACGAGCTATCAAAACGAACACCATAGTGGTCGGTCATTTGAGGTATCCACAACCGCTGAAACGGTTAATAAAATCCACAAAATGGTATTGGACGATTGTCGGCAGAAGGTGAATGAGCTGGCCAAAATAAAAGGCATTTAAAAAAGTAGCCATGGATAAGGCATGGTATCCCCACTTCACAGCTGAGACAAAAGAACAGTCAAAGCAGTGAGCTGGAATGGAAGAATCGTTTTCAAAGAAAGCGAAGACGATTCAATCTGCAGGCAAAATCACGGCGTCTGTTTTTTGGGATGCGCATGGGAATATTTTTATTAATTATTTTCAGGAAGAAAAAGCCAACGGCGAGTATTGTGCCAATTTATTGTAGCGCTTAGGTGATGAATTTATGGTAAAAAGGCCACATTCGGCGATAAAGAAAGTGTTGTCTCATCAAGACAATACTCCAGTTCACACATCTACTATTGCCAAAATTAATGAAATAAAGTTCGAATTGCTTCATCACGCAGTTTATTCGCCAAATTTAGGCCCCTTGGACTATCTTCTGTTTCCAAACTTGCAAAAATGGCTCAGTGGTAAAAGATTTGCCAACAGTGAAGAGGTGAAGTCTTCGGTTAACGCCTATTTTAAGGAGTTTGACAGTTCTTACTATAAACAGGATATGAAAGCTATAGAATGTAGATGGAAATAATGTATCGACCTAAAATGAGGTTATGTTGAAAAAAAAAAAAAAAAAATTCCAACTTTTTTGTTTCTTGTTTGTTATGTCGGCTAGTTTTGGCAGCGCCCTCGTAATAAATTTAAGTCATTAGTGAGCAACAATTTTAAACACATATAAAACAAAAAAAATGTATTAAAAAATACTAAAAATATTGAACAGACTTACAACGACTGTCGGTCATACTGTCTTTATTTCATCGGCCCCTATAGTGTAATTAAAAAGAGCCTTCCAAGTAGGGGCAAATATGCACATATAACATACATATGTCGAAGCTGTGAAAATACTATTTTTTGCAATGACATCCACTCCACTTGTGTCGCGGTTCGAACCAGAAATAAATGGGAAATTTGCCAGTTGTGTTTCCCATTTTCCATGAATTTCGTCAGAGATTACGAAAAATCCAAAATCTAGAATTTTTCGATTATTTGAAGTGTTGGCGATAGATGATTGTGTTAGACTTCGAACCCACAATTATATGCATAACTGTAGGGTGTTCCAAACATTACGCCGCACAGTGAGATTCTAAGTGCAAAAAGCCTATTTTTCGACTGTAAAATATTAAAAATGTAATGATGCAATTTTGTACGGAATTGTTTAGTTAAGAGAAATTCATCTTTGCTTTTTTGAAAAAAAATAATTTTTTATCGCAAAATAATTACTTAAAAATGCTTGGGAGAAGTAAAGCGCAAAACGACTAAGATTTTAATGCAACTTGAGGGCCTGTATATGCATATTTGTTGTTCGTTTAACTATTTTATGCCATGATGTTCTAAAAATATGGTATTTTGTGATTCTTTAAGAAAAAAAGACAACTGGATAGCATAAATAGTTTCGAAACTATTTAAATTTTTAAAAAAGTCCTAGAAATTTCAGTGTTCTAAGTTTTCCTTGGATGAAAAAAAGGTTAGCTCCGGCGACCTCCATGCTCTGACTGCAATAAAATGAAGGAAGGAAGTATATTATTGCGATTTATAGAAAAAAATCCTTATAAAATTTTATACTGCTGAATAAAGTTATAAATTTTATGAAAAAAGTCACAATAAGGCGTCAACCTCGTAAACAACATTTGGAATTAGATGATATCGTCCTATCCTACTAAATATTTTTACAGAAAATAAGTCAGGCGGGTAGTGGGTGAAATGGTTATTTTTTCTGAGTAATATAGGCGATAGGCGTGGCCGATTTGGATGAAACTTTCCAAAATTTTTGTTTCCGTAGTACAGATGATCCATGCCAAGTTACAAAAATTTCTACCTAACAGAATAAAATTTATACGAAAATTCCATTTTGAGTTGTATGGGCGGTGGGCGGTAGGCGTGGCCGATTTAGATAGAACTTTCCAAAAATTTTGTTTTCGTATTACAGATGATCCATGCCAAGTTACAAGAATTTACCTAACAGAAAAAAATGTATACGAAAATTTCATTTTTAGTTGTATGGGCGGTGGCCGATGGGTGTGGTCGATTTGGATGAAACTTTATATTTTGTTACTCTACGTCATAAAACGCTCTATGGCGAATTTCAAAACTCTACGACAACTCCTTATATTTGTTGCACAAAAATCTATGAAGCAATCCCACTGTGCGCCGCAATGGACCATTTCTACATCCATATTAGTCTAGGTGTATTTAGTGACATATTAAAGATGATCGAAGGCCATCCATTAGATTTGGTCGCCTATATCTGAGAAGTTGAGTTTTCGAACGAAAATCGTATGCAGTGTGTTCTCGTCTTAAATTCAATGTTGTTGAGTTTAGTTACCCAGCAAAATGGATGGAAGTCATTCCCTAGAACACCATTTTCACAGCTTCTACAAAAGCTGTAACAGCATACTCTACACTTCTTAAGAAGCTATTTTCAACAACATACTAAAGAAACGTCATTGCATCGCGCCATGCCACCGTCAACCACTACTAATGCTATTTTATCAAGTGATTGGAGTAAATAAATTCGAGGAGTTAGTTTTGAACCAAAATTCTTACGCAATCTGTTTTTGTTTTGTTTTTATACGGTCACCCAATGGAGTGGAAGCTTCCCTGGTGGGAAGCATCGAAGGTTTGAGATAAGGTATTAGTCCATAGTGGGAATTTTCAAAACTCATATGGGAATTACATCAGGGATTTCTGCAGTAAACATGTCTTACGCTATATTGAGTTGAGTATTAGTTGCTTACACTACATTGATCGGAAACTGCGAGATGCTACTGCATCCTTCTTCAGATACTGACAAAGATGTAAGTTACTGCAGTTTATACATTGGTGTAAAGCTGTTATTATTGAGCAGATTAAATCTAATAGATAAATTGTTGCATATTGTAATTTACTAATAATTGACCGGAATGCTTTAAATTACAAACCAAATAAATAAATAACATTTTTATTAAGATTAAAAATTCCTCTTAGGCACACATAAAATGCATCTTTGGTCTCACCACCTTTGCCTGCCGTCGGGACATGTACATCAATCTGGGTGATGGGAAAAAATTGCCTTGGCGTAGAAATTTTCACAGTTTTTTTTTCAGTTTTCTAGGTATTCCAACACCAAACACTACGTCCAGATGCAATAGTTTTTTCACAACCACTTCTGGGGTTTTCGAGCCCCAGAAGTGACAATTTTGCTTGTTGACGTAACCGCCGGCTGAAAACCCAGCTTCATCACAGAAGAAAATTTTGTTCAACCCACGTTTGAATCATCAGTTTTTTAGTAAGTTTAAACTATTTTTACGCGTTCTTCGGTTGTTAAACGATCCAAATTCGTAAATGACAAACTTTCACTAAATAAATAACACTTGAGATGACATCAATTTAATAACTGACAGTCTTGCCAGATTTGCGGTTTTGTAACTATTAAATGGATAACCCTATATATATTTGTGCTCACAACGAAAAATGACTTAACTCAGAATTTGTTGTTTTGAGATATTGAAGACTTTGCAAGAAATCGCTATTATGGAAATTTGAATTGAATTGTTTCTCTGACTGTACGACATGTGGCGCCATCTTGTTGAAACCACATGCCCTCCACATTCATTTCTTCAATTCTAGGCACGATAAAACTGGTTATCATTTCACGATACCGAACACCATTGACTATTTGCGCTTGACATTTTCATAAAAAAAAGGTCCAATGATTCCTCCAGCCCAAAATCTACACCATTTGCATTTGCTTCTCATGAATCACTCGAGAATTTCCCTCACCCCAAATGCGACAATTCTGCCTATTAACGAAGCCATCAAGATGGAAATGGGCCTCGCCACTGAAGATGATTTTATCGGCAAAATCAGCATTTTCATGTTTTCTCTCCAATACCCAACTAACGAACTCCCTTCGCTGTCCATGGTCAGTTGGCTTCAGTTTCTAAGTCAATTGAACTTTGTATGCATGAAGATGCAAATCTTTCGTCAAAATTCGCTGCATAGTGGTTTTCGAGACGCCAATTTGCTGAGCTCGGTGTCGAATTGAGGTGGATGGAGTTTGAGCGACATCATCACGTACAGCAGCGACATTTTCGGTCGATCGACCTGGTCGAAGGCGCGTTGTTGTCTTTACATCGCTAACAGACCCAGTTTTGGCAAATTTATCCATTAATCTCTTTACAGTTGACTCTTTTGGAGCATTATTGTGACCCCAAATTGATCGCAATTTGCTAACTGTAGCCGCAAAACTTTCACCATTTTGGTAAAACAATTTCACAATGAAAATGCGTTGTTCATTCGTGTAGCGCTCCATTTTTACTAACCTCGTACCTTCTACTAGCAAACAATAACAATTGTTCAAATGGCAAACAATGACACTTCGAATGGCGTCAAATTTAAATCTTGCGTTCTTGTTGGGACACCCTTTATATACTCGTGTATGTAACTTTCCGAAAATCGCTATAACTTGTGAACTGTACGCAATTGGACGTAAATATACGCCTAAATAAGTAGAACAGTTAGTATGAATAAATCCAAATTCTTTTTTATGAGGAATTATCTATTGTTTAAGGTGTTTTTTCGAACGCAGAATCTGTTTAAATTTATTTGAAACCCTGTGTTGCCTTAGCACTTACTTGGAATCATAACATACTAATTTAAGACAATATTACCCCGTTATTGTTTTGTGTGGAAAGATGGGAAAAGTAATGGTTAGAGGAGTATTTGAAGAAACCGAATACCGTTCTCACAAAAGGGTTACTTTTAGATTGCTCTCCTTTATAAATATATTAAATTTTCTTAAAGTAACAAATAAGTTTTATTAGTTTACTACACCCCATCTTCATTATTCTCTGGAATACCAAAAATTGTACATCACTTCCAACCCTCATGCTTACTATGACCGCATGCATGCTCGTGTGTGTGTGTTTGCCTTGTGTGTGTTCTGTTGTTATTGTTGTGAAAAGCTCTTTTATTTATTTATTATTTATATAGTTTTTCATTTTCTTTGATTTGTTGTCATTGCCCGTTTTGTGTGTGTGTGCATTTTTCACATTTCCTTCGTTCTCAGCTGCAACGAGTTGGGATGATGACACGGACATAGACGGGGATGACCTGAGTTAGGGAAGGACATCTTTCTGGCTTTCCTTTCGTTTTGCTGGGGTGGTTGTAGATTATGAGAACAAAGTTTACGAAACCAGAACAACAACGAACGGCACTAATATAAACAAGCATATGTTTGTTTTTGATTTGTTTTTGAGGCAAAAGTAAGGGAAAATGCAAAGCACAGTAGGGGAAAAAAAAGCATTTTATTGCAGCAGAGATGGTGAAGGAAAATGTGGTAAATCGAAAATTGTGTGGGTTAATTTTGGGGGTACTTGCAATTTAATAGTTTTAAATCATCCTATTAAATGTTTATGTCTTCGCCCCAGGGAATGAAGGTATACATCATTTGATATGGCAAAAGTGTACCTAGAAGGTACTGTTTAAAGTACTAAATAGAATTGTCTTCGCCTTCTTTGGACACTGTTTTCCCATTCCCATCCAATGTTTTGACTGTTCCTTCGTCTCAGACGTGAAGTGGTGGACCCAAGTCTCATTCATGGTTACAAATTGAAGCAAAAATTCGGCTTTGTTGCGGTGAAATATCGCCAAACACTCTACTGAAACATCTTCATGATGCAGTTTTTGATCTATTGAAAGTGAGCGTAGCACCCATTTTGGCCATAGCGTTCTCATCTTCATATCTTTAGTCAATATACGATGTATAGTACTTTTTGAAATGCCTATCATTTCAGCTGGATCACGCACTAGCTAGATTCAGCCGACGATCATCCAATATCATTTTGTGGATTTTCTTAACTTTGTCTGATGTGGATACCTTAATTGGTCAATCACTAGGGTGTTTGTCCTGCAGCTCATTAGCCTCTTTTAAACTCTGATACCCAATATTTTACAGTCGTAGACGAAGGAGTCGACTTCCCCAGAGTAGAATCTAGCTCGGCTTCAATATTGTTGCGACTGAGACCTTTCAAATTGAAATATTGAATTACATAACGGTGACCAATATTTTCCATGCTTACAAATTTAGTGAGGTCGTTTACTTAAATAAAAATGCTATCTAAAGTTTAATATATTCCCAGATTGTAGCCGGGGATTGTGAATGGACTGTATCGGCCAACCCAATAAACCTGGTGCCCACACAAATTCACCGATTTTTCGAAATTTAATTTCTTCTCTGTCATTTCTCATTTGTAACATGCAGCAATCGAAATTTTCGCATCTTGGATTGTTTCATCATTTTTGGTAAAATTTAAAAAAATAGACCGATTAACGTCACTTCTTTTAGAACCTCCCATATAAAAGACCGATTTAACATGTATTTTTTACTTCATATCTTCCAATAGGTTGCACTAAGTTTTGTAAAATTGCAACACGTCGACCTTTCTATCAAAGTATGGCCTCAGAATGAAAAAAGAGAAAATTGCCACACTCATTCTGATAACTTCTAAACAAATTCAATCAATCAATCCTCTGCAATTTATAATTAGCCGACTGTAGAGTAGTAGATTACATTACATTGTTGTACAGTTCTCTACAATATTCCAGAAACTTCGATCAAGTAACCACTCATTTTCTGATGTCTCCCATACATATGACCTATTTAAGCCGTTATCCTATTCTTACCTTCATATCTTTCAATCGGTTGTATCAAATTTGACCAAATTTGTCATGTATCATGCAATTGGTAATCTGAGTTTTAAAAACGAAAATCAGTGACGTTGCCGCTTGCATTCTGGTATCTCCCATACAAATTTACAGATTTTTCGAAATTCGGTCAAACCTCTGTGATTTCAAATTAGCCGACTGTATTACTCAAGATTACACAGTTTTGCAACTTTTTACGATTTCAGAGAAAACTCGCTTTTTCCATACAAATGATCTCTCTAACTCATGTATTCTTACCTTCATATCTTCCAATCGGTTGTATCAAATTTGATCAAGTTTGTCATGTATCATGCATGTCACAATTAGAGTTCTAAAAACGAAAATGGACAGCATTGCCACTCCCATTCTTGTACTTCCCCTACAAAATGTTCGATTTATGGAAATTTTATTTTCCGCTAAAATTCCTCCTAAATCGAAGCTTCAACTTACTTAAATTCTCATGAATTATATTGGGTAATAATATTGGCTAGAATGCAAAACAATCAACGTAATGATCACGCCCTCTCTGGTGCCGCCCACATAAATTACCATATTTAGCTTTTATATTGCTAAACTCGTACCTTTCATTCAATTGCACTGTATTCAGTATAATTGAATTGGGCATTTAGTACTGTGAATGAAAATAGATGGCACTGCCACGTCCCTTAGAGTACTACGCATACAAACTGCCAGATTTACTAAAAATCAGTAATCGTTCTACAATTCCCAAATGGAGAATTTACAAGAAGTTACAATTTTGCTTCTTTTATTGTACTCTAATTCAGAGTATTTTTTGCAACGACCTAAAAAAACGATAGGTGAAGGCAATATGTAAGTCAATTTTACCAACTGAATTTTTCTGGCGGTAGTACAATTACGTCGTACCTACGATTACGTCAATTATATTGATTTACAATCATCTGAATAACTTGAAAAAATCCACCAAGTGATCTCATCCAAACCATACATCAATTGAACTAAATTCGAAATTAGCAAATTACCCGATTTATCGAGACATAATTTTTCCGGTGCAATTCCTAACATTGAGACTGCTGTTGTTAAAATTGTTGTCAATTTTATTGCTTTATAATAAAAATAATTTTAAAATAAAAAACCTGATTGTTTAATTACGCCCTCTCTAGTAGTAACTGCTTTACAAAATTATCTAACCTTACCTTCTGCCAATGAAATCGAGATGTGTTTACAAATTGACCGATTTCGAAAGAAATTAATAGTCCTTCTATGAAATGTGAAAAAAATTATATGTAAATTGTGAGCTTCCTCTCCCGTCGAAACGAAATACTGGCGCCCACACCGATTACTACCTTTTACATAAACGTTTTTAAAGTGAATAGAATGCAATGTAATTGTGAAAAAATAATCATCAGCTGTTAACGGAATCTAATCAGATTAAAACCAGATGATTTTATACCGAAATGAAATCCAAGCTACGGCCTTAATTGCCATCCTGTACACTATTCCAGAGTTCGCATTTAATGCGATATATTACATAAAATAAAATAGTACAATAAAGAATCTCTGAAAGTACGCTGTAATCATCTCTGCTATGCCTGCACTGCACCATACGCACTCACTACTCATACTACACAAACACTCACCGACCCAACCATCAAACCAACATAAATAACAAACAAACACAAAATATAATTGAGTGGTGTGGGTGGGTGGGGGAGAATGGTCAAGAAGGACGTCGCCTCTATTTCCCTTATCGTATACGTTGTCGCATTCTCAGGAAAGAAAATGTGAATTGGTTTTGTTAATTCTTCATTCCGGATGTACAAATAGTAGATATGGTGGCCTCATAACTCAAAGGGAAACGTTTATGTTGTTTGACGTGAATACACAGATGTGTACCAAACACCAGGAGTGTTCCCCTACACACGCACGCACAACTTCTCAAACTTTTGAAACATATGCACAGGGATTCATATGTTTATACATACAAATACATATGAACGTGTTCAGAATATTCCTATATATCTACAGGTAGCTGAAATTTTTCTTTTACTTTGTTTTTGCTCGTTTTTGGCTTTTGTCTCTACACAATGCAATCATCGATTTTTTTTTGTATGATTTTCCATTGGTTGTTGTTGCTCCAAACTATTGATGTTGTTGTTGTTGGTGGCGATGTTTGCAATTGTTGTCATTGATTCGCCAAAGTTGCACTTGTTTCTTTTCGGTAGATGCTCTTACTCATTTGTTTACGATGCTGCACTTGACTTTTTTCCACGATTTCAGTGTGCACTTGAGCGACACAAACACTTTTCTTTTAATTGTGACATAAATACATGTGTATATATAAATACATATGTTTTTTGTTTTGCACATTTCACTTTACTAGGGGTTTTCCACACTTGCACACACACACACATATACACGCATGCTGCTCACTATTTCCTCACATACCAAGAAGACGATATTTGGAATTATGTGAATATTATTGTACTATTGCACCGCTTGGTTGAAACTCTACACAGCGACTGAACTAGATTTTTGGGGCTTTGCTTCCTTTGACAGTGAATTAAGTTTCGGGCTCTGTATTTGTATGTTGTTTTTGTTTTTGGATTGTCATAAGTCCTTTTTGCCTTTGTCGAAATATAGGGCACTATAAATTGTGTTCTACGTTACTACAATTACACCCCTTGCAGCAGGGTTTGCTCTCACACGCTTTTCCTCTCTCTCTCTTTCTTTAGGTGTTTCTCTAACATTTAGGAGAGTGTAAAGATAACACTCTCCCAAAGCGAACAATTCACAATATTACCATACGTACGACCAAACCGGGAAAGCTATGACAAGGTATGAATTCATTACAATATTTTTTTAGTGCTTTAGGCCAATCGTTATTTTTGAGATATTGGAGGGCCAAAATGTAAGGGGTTTTCATTAAGGATTAAAATTACTCTCTCCTAAAGTCAATAATTGCCAATATTGTTATACGATACGTATGACCAAACTGGGAAAGCTATGTCAAGGTTCCAATAAATTGCATTATTTTTAGTGCTTTAGACCAATCGTTATTTTATCGTATTGAAGGGGTAAAATTTATGAATTTCCTTGAAAGATTAAATATGACACTCTCCCAAAGCTAACAATTCACAATTTTGCAATGTGTACGAACAAGCTGGGAAAGCTATGACAAGGTATGAATTCATTACATTATTTGTTATTGCTTTAGGCCAACCGTTATTTTAACGTATTGATGGGAAATAAATTTAAGGGTTTCCGTTAAACTTTTTGTCATAGCAACTCACCACCTGGAGGCACTTTATAGTAATTTTGTAATTACGTGTTTGTTTGCACCCACCCTAATGACTGAACTACGTATATGAAGTTGTTTCAAATTCACTGAATTACCTTTCAATTGAATTTGAGTAACGTAAAGGTGAAATATTATTTAGGACTAATACTTCTAAAACTACCACCAAGATAGAGTGATAGTATCTAAATACGAATATCACGTTTAATTACATGTTTCACGTTTGTGAATTACACTAGGCAACAGCATGAACAATTGGACAAGAATTGCCTATGACATTTATTCACAACTGGCAAAAGCTCGCCAGTTGCTTCTTGAGCATAATTTTAGGTTTTAAATATACAACAAATTAGAAGTTGAATTCATATTCAGTCTAAAAATTGATTATTAAAAGGCTGGTGACCTTTCACGGCGAAACTTTATAAGAAAAAAATATCGTTAAATTCAATTTCAATTCAATTTTTCCACCAGACAATATTATGTTCTTCATTTTCCAACACTTAAATCAGTACAACTTGCACTCTTAAGCTATAATATGTACAAAAATACATTTATAAACTTGTGAAGTGAAATAGTAGTAAAAAAACACAATTTCACAATTTTTAAATATATTATCGACATAAAAACATACGTTGTTGTTTCGATTTCAGTGTGTGAAAACATTTAAAAAAGGCTGGCATTGTTG
>JAHXMU010000280.1:235398-291798 GCA_019455685.1 Philornis downsi | reverse complement strand
AAGACAATGTTGAGAGAGTTATGGAGTCAGTACGAGGAAATCCACAAATGTCGACTCGCAAGAGATCGTCTGTCTTACAATTATCGCGACGAAGTTTGCAACGAATTTTAACATTGGATCTTAAACTGCATCCATATAAGCTGCAATTAACACAAGAATTGAAAGAGTCTGACTTCATAGCAAGGCTCGCATTTGCTAATGAAATGCTTAATCGATTTTCCAATTTTGACAATATCTTTTTCTCTGACGAGGCTCATTTCCTTATGAATGGGTTCGTAAACCGTCAAAATTGTCATTACTGGAACAGTGAAAATCCCAAAATCAAACACCAGAAACCATTGCATAGTCCTAAAGTGACAGTATGGGCAGCAATCTCTGGCAGAGGAATAATTGGTCCTTTTTCTTGAAAAATGCGCCGGGCCAAAACGTCACGGTTAATAAGGAACGCTATGTTGAGATGTTGGACGGATCTTTGGCTCCAGAAATTGAAAGTTCAAGAATAGTGAATTCCAGAACTTGGTTCCAACAAGATGGAGCTACCTGTCACACATCAAATGACTTCATGGCGATGGTGAAGCAGATGTTCCCTGGCAGACTGATTTCGAAAAGAGGTGATATCCCATGGCCACCACGTAGTCCAGGCTTGACGCCTCTTGACTTTTTTTTGTGGGGATACCTCAAACACAAAGTCTACAGTAATAATCCAAGAAACATCGTTCAGCTCAAGGAGAATATTCGTGGTGAAATGGCAGCCATTACACCAGTATTGCTGAAGAAAGTTTTCAATAATTTTCGTTTGCGGTTAGAGGAGTGCCGTCGTAGAGAGGGTCACCATTTAGATGATGTTATTTTTAAAAAATAAACTCCATTTATTACTCTACAATGCCTTAGATTTATTTTAACCATACCTTTTGTATTTATTTTTTAAGCTATTTTTTAAATATGCACGTTCTATTGCGCCACCCTGTATATTAATTAATGCCATACGTACATGTGTCCATATGTCCATGTACGTATAATTAATTATATGTGTAAAATATATGTAATTTTCGCAGACCATTCAGTTTCAAATGCATCTGACATGACGACTTGTTATTCGATCCATCCATTACTAATATTTTGGAAAATAAGCAACAAAATGAATATGAAACGAGCTGAATTGAAACAATCAGCGATATTAGTTGCCAGAAGTTTGGCATTCAAATTTGAAGGACATCTGATATAGTTATACAATCAAGTCTAACAAAATAATATAATGCTTCAAATGACTTAGCCTTCACCGATAAAATTGAACTGGTTCAAGTAAATATTAGGTGCAAGTTTTTACACATTTTATGCCCAAAGCCTCCGGGACTACATTTGCAGTCATAAAAAGCGAAACAAACGACATTACCGTGACAACAAATAACGCAAGTTTTCAATTGAAATTATGTGGGCAAATCAAAGGAAATCCATTATTTTTGCTTAACATTAACGGCTTTACTTCGCATAATTAGAATGATCCAAATTAGGTCACGTATGCGCTGATTTGTTCGATAACCTGTAGTAATTTTGAAATTAATTCCATCTACCTCTTTCATAAAATCTTTGTCCCAATTGGCAGAAACAACGGGAACATTCTATTTTCGCAAGCCTGATTTGAGGCAAATTTTTCAACAGCAAAATTATTGACCTTAAGAAGGAGCAGGTGTTAATTACTTGGTGTCACATCTAGACTACAAGATGGATCCGTTAGATCCCGGTGGTTCTGGCGAGTTATGCCTTAAATTTCAGCTGTTTATTCTATCCGAGCGTAAACGCGCTATACCCCATTCTTTTCTTCATCCCCCAAAAGTAGGTGGTAATATTCTTGCTCCTTCTTCTTTGCCTTTACTTAGCAAAATCATAACTTTCCCAGAGCCCTCTCTACCACCCGCCTATACCATACGGATAATTTTCGCTACAAATTTTGACGGTTAATACATCAGTTATCATATTTGCAGTTTTGCCAACTTTCCTGTTTGTTTATCAACTAAAGTTAAAAATTCCCTAAAACCTCTTTCGGATTTACACATAAACTCCAGTTTTTGAGGATTCTAAACGGTTCCGTTCGTCGTTGTCGATTGTGACAGTTTTTAATCCCTTCTTCCCTACCACCTAAAAGTACGAATTTCTAAAATTCCTTCCAATCTCGTCAGTACTGGGATATTTCATAATTTGTTGATTTTTGCCTCAGTTGTTTGTTGCAATGGAAATCTTTGTTCGAAATGCCTATCATTTCAGCTAGCTCACGCACCTCTTCAGTCGACGATCAGAAGAAGGCGAAGACGGTTCCATATGCAGACAAGGTCATGGCATCTGTTTTTTGGGATGCTTGGACTTATCTTTATTGATTCATCAAATACCATTTTGTGGAATTTATTTATTAACCGTGTCTGGTGTGGACACCTCATTTGGTAGACTATTATGGTGTTCGTTTTTACAACTCGTACGGCCTTGTTTGAACTCTACTGCCCAATATGTTACTGTCTTAAACGAAGGAGCAGACTCCCCAAAGTATAATCTAGCTCGGATTTAATATTGGTTAGAGTGAGACCTTTCAAATGGAAGTATTGAATTACATAATGGTGACCAATTTTTTTCCATGTTTACAAATTTACACAGATCGTTTACTTTTAATGGCTAACATAAAAATACTAAACAACGTGGCGCATTAGAACTTAAAACATGTGTTTTATAATGTTGCCATTTTGCACCAAAATAATTTGTTGTTCAAATTTCTGGCACCATCTACATGTCAGGTCGAGTACTTTTGAGTCCGCCCTGGTTAAAGTGAAACGTAGAGAAACACTAAGCAACATAATTTTTAGGGGAGTTGTTAAAAGCACGAATCACTTTATGTAAAGACAAATTATATTGTTAATCGCCATCAAATAACCCAGATTTGTATTTATTTATACGTTACCATACATAATTAAAATTTTTATTATTATTGTTTATTATTATTATACTGTTTATCGCCAAATATGAGAAATATTTGTTAACAAATAATTTGTCATTAATTTAATGAATTACCATTTGGTTACATTACAAAGTCTATCCATGCCACTGCAGCTTTTTCAAGTCCTTGCGTAGCCACCCTTTCCATGGAATTGCAGTTTTTCCAATGCTTGAGTAGCCACCCATCATAAAAGTGATCAAATTAAAATTCGTAAAATTTTAATTTTCATATTTGGTCACTTTATTATCATAATTACACAATTATTATTATTATTATTAATCATTATATAATAAATTATTATAAAATTACCATTAAACATACAAGTATACAAGATAGTTCATACATATATACAAACAAAAAACTAGTAGTCGTATAAAATTGTGTAGATAAGTGAATATGTATGTATGTACATACACGAGTATACGTAAAATAATTATATAATTTGTTTAATTAATTTCATCAAACTGCCTTTGAATATTTTTGGATATTTTGTTCTCTTTGGGAGTATTCTCGCACTTAAGCGATGATTGATTGCACTTTTTTTTTGTTTTTTGTTCATTAAATTGGACATAATTATTTGTTGTTTCTGAGATTGTCCAATAATAAACTTGACATTTAAGAAAGTTGTTGATCATAACTTATGATGACTAACATTTCTGAGGTACCCATTATCTCCTCATAGAAACGACGATTATCCGCATCTACCGGATGCCAATCATGCGGTGCAAAACATTGTTTCACTCGCTGCTTCAGTGATCCTGTCGTCTGGCTCACTTTGTACATCACGTACAGGGGCACAGCGGCGAACACCAAACTTTGCGCTATCACAATTTCCAGCGAAGGCGGATCACTGCTGCCCTCAACATATGTGGAATAGATAATATCACCCTGTGGGAAGAGAACCAAAACGATAAGAGTGTCAGAAAAGTTGCAACTGGGTGTTTGTAGAAAATTAGAGGCGTTTCGTTCAAAAATGCCACAGGGGATTACTAACTATGCTGAAACCTAAAACGAGGGGCGTCACAAAACGTAGCAGAAATATTTTGAAATTCGATATTGTTTTGCCCAGCATAAATTGTAAATCACATTGGAAACGTTCGCGGCCATAGATCCAAGTGCTAACGAAGAGCAGGAGTATGGAGATGGTCAAGTGAGCGACCGTGACTATGTCTGGTAGTAGATGCAGATGTTGAAATCCTTGCTGTAAAAAATGAGAAACACATAAAATAATACATTAAGAGCGGAAGTAGTATCAAAGAAAATGTGCAATAATTTTCTCCAATCCTAAAAATTATAAAAAGTACTGGCACGAAAAAGTGTGGTAAGTTACTTACAATTAACGAATAAACGGCAAAATTGTTGAAAAATTTTCATATTTGCAGAGCTGGGCCTTTGCAGAGAGGCTTTGTATGCAAGGCTTCTCCTACGACCAGCTTTGATTGATTTCGAGGCTAACCTATCTAAAATTCAAATAAAATTTTCTACCACAACGGATTCCGTTTCTACGTTGATTCCAGGAAGGATGAATGGGCGGATTATTAAGTCGCACAGATTTTTATTAGGATAACGAATGTGTACCTTAGGAGACTCATATAAGTATTTTTAGTTCTTACAGACAGAAAGACCAACTTAAATATTTCCTTCCAAATGACATCTAGTCGACATAGTTTGACATTTAATGATAATCTGTTTAATCCAGCATATTCAGATATGAGAGCACCATCTTGTTCAACAAAAGTTTTCAGAACTAAGTCCTGTCTGTAAGGATACACAACACATATAAAATTCGCATATATGAAAATTTTTCCAGTTAGTCTCAGATTCATTATATCATTGATATATTAGGTGCGCAACTAAATTCTCGCTGTTTTTTTTTTAATGCAACTTTATTATGAAACCATGTTTATAGGTACAAATGATTCATTGAAAGTATTGTCCATTGCTAGCTACTAATTTTTCCCTTCCTTCTGGCAAAACTCGAATTCCGTCACGGTCAAACTGTTCATCATTTGAGGCTATTCACGAAGTTGCCCATTCCTTGGTGTCGTCATGTGAGTGGAACTGCTGGTCAGCCAGACCGTGTGCCACCGGACGGAACAAGTGATAATCGGGCGGCGCAATACCTGAAGAATATGGTGGATGGGGTAACACTTCCCATTTTAGCGTTTCCAGATAGGTTTTAACGGGCTTGGCTGCGTGAGGCCGAGTGTTGTCAGCCGAATAATCACTTTTTTGTGCCCCTCCACGTAGCGTAGGCGTTTTTCGCGCAGAGCTCGTCTCAATTGCATTAATTGAAGTTGATACCGATCCCTGGTAATGGTTTCGCTTGGTTTCAACAGCTCGTTATAAATAACACCGACCTGGTTCCACCAAATTCGCAGCGTGAATATTCAGCTGATGGGACGACGTAGAAACATGACCGGCAACCCCCATGACTTTCTTTTCTTTAGATTGCTGTAATGAATTTATTTTTCATCACTCGTTGCAATACGATAAAGGAATCCCTTCCGTTTTTGTCACTGAATCAGTTGTTCACAGGCGACAAAATGGTGCTCAACGTCCCTTGGCTTCAACTCATAAGGAACCCAATTTCCTTGCTTTTGAATTATTCCCAACGCATGCAAACGCTTGAAAATGGCTTGGCGGGTAACGCCTAATACAGAAGTAAGTTCTATCTGCGTTTGACACGGATCCCTATCAAGCAATGTCGTCAATTCGGTGTCTTCGAAGGTTTTTCGTCTTCTTTCACGCGAACGATCGTCTCCATCAAAATCACCGTCTTTAAAGCAACGGAACCAATCCGGCACGCTGCTTCACTTAAAGCAGCGTCTTCCTAAGCGTTTTGAAGCTCTCGATGAGCTTCAGCCACCGTTTTCTTCGATTGAAATAAGAAAATTAATACTTCCCGCATAAGACGATTATTTAACACAAAATCATATATGTACATATTCATACAACCGAAAGAAAAGAAAATCACTATTGTGTCGAGGCGTTATGTTTACCATATGCCTAAGCTTTGCTTATGACGTTTAGGTTATGACAGAATCGACTAGCACTTACAGGTGGCAAACAGCAGGAACTTATTTGCGCACCTAATATATCTTAAATAATAGTGGTTCCAACACACTTCCTTGTGAAACTTCACACTGTACGCGGTATGGCTTTTTCAGCTCGATTTTGTCCGTTCATCTCAAGTATATTTTTCAATTTTTGCAATGTATAATAATTTTGAGTCCCTCATTCATGGAATTAAAGGAATTAGTTTTTTAAGTGAAGTATTTCCGAAGGTCCCTATTTTGAAGGCTGCATAAATATGTATAACAAATTTTAATGAATAATAAATATTTTGTGTTTTATTAACTGATACGTTGTACTACTTCTTGTGACAGAGTATATATTAGTTACAGCTGACCACGCTCTGGCTAAATCACTGTTCGACAAGAGCACCATATGCATATACCAGATAGAGATACATGGAAATGTAGAACTCCTGGTATAAGACTGTATGTCGACTTCTACACTGACGGCTCAAAATTATATGATCAGGTAGGTTTCGGGGTCAACTCCAAAGAACTGAGGCATAGCAAGAAGGCTACCTGATCACTGTAGTGTTTATCAGGCCGAAATTATGTCCATTAAGGAAGTGGCAGAATGGCTGAGGTATAACGTCTCCACTACATATACATTGGAGATCAACATATTCTTAGACAGTCAAGCTGCCATTGGATCCCTGGATTCTGTCTTCCAAAACTCAATATCAGCCCTGAATTGCCGCAGCTCTCTTAACGAGATGGCTCAGTATTTCAACGTTCACCTTATGTGGGTGCCGGACTACAGAGACATACCAGGGAACTGCAGAGCAGACGAATTGGCAATACTAGGGACAGCCTTACAGGCACCAGCCGAGTTGGAGTTCGTGGGCATGCCTCTAGCCACTTGCAAGCTCCTACTGCGAGATGTAGGAAATTTAGCAGCAAATGGTAGGTGGGCGTCTATCCACAGACGGATGTGTCTAAAACGTTCATACAAAGTGCTGTCGCTATCAAGATCCGACGTCTCATTACTTGTATGCGCCATGACGGGACACTTTCTGATTAGAAGACATGCAGTGAGACTGAAAGTTGCGACTAGTGACTACTGCAGGAGTTGTAGAGATGAAGAGGAGGAGGAGCCCATAGAACGAACATCTTCTCTGCAATAGCCCCGCCCTGGCGAACAGGCAGGGATCAACACTGGGCTCTTATTTCTTTAGGGACCTGAGAGATCTGGACGATAGAGATATTGACCAACTTAAGAACTTCTTGAGGCGCTCAGGATGGTTCAACGGGGGAAACTAGGGACATCCTTATCTCTAGTTTCTGTGGTATCACAATTGACTATACAGTCTAAGTGAGTCTGTCTATTCAGACTGCCACACTACCCTAACCTAACCTATAGCTGTTTAGTTTTTCAGATTGGTAATGTTGGGAAAGAATTATAATATATTTAATATATTTATAAATATTTAATATATTTCGATTACTTGCTTTCATACTAAACAAAAATTTAATATTTCAGTAAGGAAACATGAGATGGAGGTAATCTGTCCAACAGGCTGAAATCTCTTAAATTGATTTTCTATCAAACTATAACTTTCTATAAATAAAAGTTAGTTTCTCGAGATATTAGTAGTTATTTTGTCATCTCCCATTTATATTTTCCATTATCAATTTTTATGTCGCATGATAAATGTAAAGGTACGAGTCATTACTTATGTGTATTTCTAAATATATATCTATACCTATATATAGCTGATATAATCGTAATACATTCCAGCATGGGAAGTAAATTTTTATCTGTTTTCGCTTATATTACAGTTTCTTCATAATTACCTTTGTACAAAAGTAGACCGATATTAGCAGCAGGCCCAAAACTAGCCCGATTGTAAAGCCAGTTTTTTGTTTACGCAATTTTTCAAACTCATCAAAAATTGCCACTAAAACAGTCATCATTTGAACGATCTGGTAAAAAAAGAAAAAAAAAATCATCAGCAAAATGTAAAACCTCTCGTTAGCTGTCTACTCACCACAGCCGATAACTCTGCTAAGAAAAGCATAAAAAAGAATAGGAAACTCCAGAAATTAGGTAAACTCGAAAAGCTGCCAAACAAATAAGCAAAACAGATATAAATAAATCTCATATTGTGTTGTTCGGTCACATGAATGTGTAGTAAAGCTACATGATCTGAAATAAAAAAAAATTAATTAATTACTACATAATCTGTAACTTTATATAGGTTCTTCCAGTCACCCTCAAAATGATCCATTGCAATACGTGTACACAATGAACCCATCTGTGTTATGATTATAAAAGTGATGGCCGCCCAGTAGGTTAACTTCTCACTATCCTGGCGAAATCGATTGTGGCTGGCCAATGTTAAAATGCTGCCACAACCTGGACCCAGTAACCAGATGGGCATTAATACAGCTGCCTTCACGCCAGCCATTATAGCCAAATGACTGTCGGGCAACGTGGGTTCCAGGTAACCCAACAGTGTCTCCCACGAGAGCTGCACGTGCATTAGCAAATGCACAAAGACGGCAAAGAATAGGGTGATTAGTAGGAGACAGGTGCAACGTAGGAATTTTCCTATCTGAAACAATTTGAAGTCGTAATGAGCAAAATATTAAGTACAATTGGGAGCTACAGCTCTTACAAAATTAATCCTCTTTAGTATAATTGCAAGTGTTAGCAGCCATACTCCAAAAACGCCACAAAGTATTGGCCATGAGATCGTCAGTGGATGAACAGAGCTGTCGTCGGAACGTATTAAGGAACTGGAATACAGATTGAGAGCAGTGAGTTAGTGAGAAAATTAATCTTTAATAAGAAATGTAATTTCTTAGCACATCTTCGATAAGTTTTATCTCTTGGCATTTCGATTCATTAACAATTATATGCAACAGTATTCAACGTTTTCTCTCGATTAAAATGTAGTAAAACGAAATCCATTATATTTGCAAGACATTGACGACTTTATTGAGCATAGTTAGAATAATGCGGTATAGGACAAATATGCACATTTTTGTTCGATAGCTTGTTGCCATTTTAAAGATAATTCCAGTCGATTTTTACAAACTTCTTTTAAGGCGAATTTTCAACATGAACAACATTCAACATTCATTACAGACAAGAACAGATGGTAATCACTTGATGCCAGGGTTCAACTATATGGCGGGTACATAAGAAACTTTCAACCAAGCTCCCGTATCTTCTCTCTTGAGGCGAATTTTCAATAACAAAATCATTATAGATAGGAACAGGTGGTAATCACTTGATCCCCGGTTCGATGGATGCATAAGAAATTCCCAACTATGCTGCCGGTGCTTTTGGGTTATCACTATCGGTGTGTGGCCTGGTTTTGTCCTTATGGAACACAATTGGTCTTCTATTGGCCAAAGCTGGCCGCTTATGGGGCGATTAATTCCTTTAGACGTTTCAATTGTTGACAGTACAGATCCATATAAGGAGTTTTGGCAACTCTTCGTAGATGATTCATTGCCATTCCCACCAAACACACAGCAAAACCTTCCTTCCCGCCAATCCTGGTTTAGGCACTATTTGCGCCGGCTCCCCAATTTGACCGCAATCGTTTTCAATGAATGTTATTATATGCGAACCATTTTTTTATCATCTGTCACCTTCAGGAACAGATCGATTTTGTTGCGATCCACCAGCGATTTGAAGATAAAATTCGACCCATTAGGTTTTTTGCGGTAACTCGTTTGGCATCCATACATCGACCTTGTTTTTGTATCCAGCCTTATTCAAGTGGTTCCAAACACGATTTTCCGTGCAATGTTTAGCTCCTAGGTAATCGTACTAGCGCTTTCATGACTGTTGGATTTGACGATTTCCATTATTTTGTCGACATTTCGGCAATTGATCTTTTAGAGTGTGGTGCATCTTAGACATCAAAATTACCAGAATGGAATCGATGAAACTAGAATTGAACGTGTTTGGCTATTACAGTTGAGTTTTCGCTTTTGTCAAAGAAAAACTGTAAAATATGACGTATTTTCCTTTCGATGGTGGCCATCTTTGACTTGCGCTCAAACAATACTAAGTCAAACAATCAAAACTACATGAGTAGTTTTTTGAGCAGGAAATCTTGTTCTTTGAACGTCATCTAGCGGAGCCGGATCGCACTTGTACAACGCGAGAGACAAATTAATAAAGTCATCTATTGGAAAAGTAGTGGATATCTTTTTAGTGTACGCTATGGCCCATACGTATTTATAATAACCTATTGAAGTTTTGAAGAATTTTTTGCTATGAAAATTTGATTCGTAAACCTTTAGTAAATATTTATGAATATGACCCCATGTATTTAAACCAAATTGTAGTTGAAAAGTCAATAGCGTTACGATCCAATTGAGAGTTTCGAAGTAAGTTTTGGCAAGCGCGGCAACAAATGGGCGCGCATTATCATTCAGTGGAATAGAATAATTTTCTCGAATCTTGAGTAGTAGAGGGCGCGTTTTTCCTGCGTGTTCGGCTTAATCTATTACATTCGCCAAAGAGGCCCTGTAGTTTTTTCCTTCGGATCGAACAACGCATTATACACAACAATAAGTTGATCTCACCAAATACAAAACTTGAGGTTTATTCCATAAATATTCCGCTTGGTTGTAGAAATCCAAATGATTTCCTCATCTTTGCGTTGTTTTAATGAATTCATTTTTTTCTATCAAAAGAGACTACGATGCGAAAAATACTTTCGTTTATGGCATTGAAGATTCGTATGCATCCACCTTGTACCCCAACTTTGGCACCACTTGTTTTTGCCTAAGGTACTGGTGAAAAATTTGCTTGTGGAAATCGACTGATCCAGTGTTTTATTTTCAATACGAGTGAGGGTTCTAGGTGGGACACAGGTTTGATCTAAATCCGGTCACTATAACTATGTTAAATAAATCCTCCAATGGATTGCAAAAATAAATAATTTTATTTTATTACAATTCATATATCGAAAGTTTCAGAAAAGGGTAAATTCCGATAATTCCAACGAACTCAACAGGGCTCTCATTACAGACTTTTATATAGGTTGGCGCATAAGCAACGTTAAGATTGGATCAGTGAATACATTTTTGTTTGTCTTTTTTTTTCGTCTCTTTACAGAATTAACTAAATAATACTTGGAAAATTTATGATAGGATGACTCAGCACAGTACAAAGAACCAAAGTTGTTCAATTTTACTTTGAACGTTAGACTCGATTATTCAGATCATATCGAAATTTCTTTCATGTTTGAAATACTCCTAGCGATTCCAACAATTTACCGATTGGTTTAGCGTTTTGGGCAACAAGGGGCTGTCTGTGATCTTCCGCGTGCTGGAAGACCTCGTGCAGTTCGAAATGAAATGACCATTGATCGAGTGCAAGCAAGTATTGAGGAAAACCCCGAAACTTCCACCAGGCGACGTTCAAAGGCGGTCGTTGCAAAGAATTTTACATTTTATTTTTCTTTTCTCATATATGATGCAAATGGTTCACAAGTTAAAATCAAATGATGCACAAGAACGCATTCAATATAGTCGCCGTTAACGTTACTTATGCGCCACCCTTTACATTGTATTTCGTACATTCTGCTACTAACTACTATTCAGATAGAGCTTAGATTTTTATTACATTTAGGAATTGACAAGAAGTCACACTATGTGAAATCAAGGGAATAGGGTGGTTGTGGTGTGGCATTAGGTAAATTTTTGACGAAGAGCAAATGCAGTGTGAGCTGGCACATTATCGAGATGTAAAAAAAGTTGTCTGTACGTAAATTCAGCATGTGTTGGCGAGTAGCTTCAAAGTGGACGAATTGATTATTTGAACTATAAGGGAAAAAACTACGAAATTGCGAAGTATATCGAAAGTTTATGAATAAAGTTATTCTCAGTACATGCATAACATCAGTGGCGCAGCTACCTGCATTAAATCTTTATACAGGGCTATACATTTAGTGGTTTCAAGGTTGTCAGCTGTTAAATGCTTGTCATCTGAAGTATTATTTATTTAGTGAAATGTTTGCCATTTACGAATATGGATCGTTTAACAACCGGAGAATGCATAAAAATAGGTAAAACTTACTACAAAATAAGAAAGCAGTTTTCGTGCATTACGGGGTGATTATAGTCGTCATAGTCGACCTACTGCGTAAGGAATTGGTAAGATTATAAAGGAATTTGAAGAGAATGCTTCCATTACAGTGGTGGTCACGTCTCTGCATCATCGCAATTTACGCACTGCCGAAAATATCGCTTCTGTTAGTGAAAGTGTGGTGGATAATCCGAATTTCAATTCAGAGCGCTATGGCCGTATGATAACCGACTATTTTGGTCTGCAATTGAAGATTAAGAACTGGACGGTATGTAATTTCAACCGATTTTGGATTTATTGTATGAGAAGTTACCAGAAATCGTAATTTGACGTTTTGGCAACATTAATTGGCCGCCTAGATCATGTGACTTGACGCCGTTAGACTTTTTTTGTGGTGATATGTCAAAGACAGTGTTTAACCCCTAAACGTTAGGGCATTTGAAAACCAACATTCGTCAAGTGCCGAAAAAGTATTCGAAAACTACCTCAAAAGGATCCATTGCTGCAACCAACTCATAGACGGAAATTTGACAATGTATTTCGTACATGATGGCAAGGTCGAAGCATTATATTGAAATAAAAGTTTCATCGAAATCAAATAGCTTTATGTGCGCTTTGTTTAATTTGCTTTTGAAATCGAAAAATAGATAACCCCGTGTGAACCTGTAATAGGACGGTTAGATTTTTTGTTAATTAATTGTGGGCTTCAGATTAATTTTCGCTTGTGGACACGACATATGCGTATTAAAATATCAACTTCTTTATGAATAAAAAACAAACTAGAAGTAAAAGCAGGCATTAAAAAAATCGAGCGAATAACCTAAATAGGATTTCTCCCGTCCTATCGAAAAATCCGTTAAAAAAACAGCAGACCAAAATATGCAAATAAGTCGTGCCGTTCTTTTTTCATGTTTTTTTTTTAAACTAATTAACTTTCTTTTTTTTTAGTTATTGTTAATTATTTCATTGTTCTTATTTTCCTCTGTCGGAATTTAATAAATAAAAATAGAGCGAATTTTTTGCCTATGGTCTACAACGCTTACTTCAGTGACAATTCTACACCATTTTGCATATCATATCCGTATCTATCTTTAAAAGAAGAACAATAAAAATCGAGCGATTTTTATTAGAAACATTTTTTGCCTACTGGATTTACTTCAGTTCTGCATATCTACCCAGTTTTGTGAGACAAAAAATGTCAACAACGCAGTGAAAAAGGATTAAATAATACTTATTAATAATCTAAAGAATTAATAAAAAAAAAAATAATCCCCTCAAAAAAGGCAAATCGCTTGACTTTTATTTTTTTTAATTTTTTTTTTTTTTCAATGAAGAATTTGATGAAATCTACAACTTAATCCAACTGATTAATTGAAAGAAAGTGAATAAAATTCTAGAGGCTAAAAATTTGGTGGAAAAGAAAATCTTAACACCAATCATATTTCTTAATTGAATGAATTCAACGAAAAATGCCTTTATGTTGAATGGAAATCATTCGCAAATAATTTCGGAAAGGACGTGAAGTAACAAATTTCCTGTCGGAAGGTAATCTGGATGAAGAAGTTGATATACTGAAAAGATTCTAAAATAATAATAATAAATAAAAACTTCGTTCGGTTAAAATTTCTTACAAAATATTGCTCAACTGGGTGATGATTTATGCGATAACCCGGTAATAACCCAAATGGTTCTGGGTGGTTTTTCATATTTGATTTGTGCAATTATTCATTTATTTCTAGGCGAAATTTCATTTTGTTTTTATGCGATTTTTATTTACTATTTAGCGACTTTTCATCAGCACGACTTTTTATCAGCCATTATCGATGATGGCAGCTCCGAGCCAAACAGAGATCAGAACAGCGGTATTTCGGCTTAAGAACAACAAAGCTGCGGGCATTGATGGCCCGCCAGCAGAATTTTTTCAACCTGGTGGCGATGAGCTAATAAACAACCTGCATCATCTCCTAAATACAACTTGACTCGAGGAAAACATGCCTGATGGTTGGAATTTGAGTGTACTGTGTCCTGTGTTAAAAAAAGGCGATCCAAGTGTTTGTACTTTTACAGTATGATATGTGAAAGACTAAAACCGATTCTAACTGACCTGATTGGACCTCATCAGTGTGGCTTTAGACCTGGTAAATCAACAACTGACCAGATATTCACACGACGACAAATTCTGGAGGAGACCCAAGAAAAACAGATTGACACGTACCATCATCTCGTCGATTATAAAAACGCCTTTGATAACCCGATATGGGAAAAGCCCGAGTTTGGGCTTCCTACGAAGATTATACGTCTTTGTAGGATGACGCTGACCGACACGAAGTGTTCAGTAGAGATGGGTAAAGATCTTAGCGAGCCTTTCTACACCAAACGAGGATTTTGGCAGGGCGCCATTCTATCGTGCAACCTCTTCAACATACTGCTGGAGATGATTATGAGGACAGCTCCAGTTAACACGTCTGGTACTATCTTTAAAAAAAGCCATATAGTACTCGCATATGCAGATGATATAGACATCATTGGCAGAAAACTACGAGATGTTACTGCAGCCTTCTCAAGCATCGAGAAGGAAGCAGTGAAAATGTCTTGTTATATGGCGCAGAATCCTGGGTTATGGCGCAAGCGGATGAATCAATACTGACAGTTTTCGAGAGGAAAATTTATGGACTCATCACCGTTAACGGGGAGTATCGGCGCCGTATGTACAATGAGCTGTACGAGGTATATGCCGACATCGTCATTGTCAAACGCATAAATGTAGAGCGACTGCGTTGGCTGGGTCATGTTGTGCGGATGGACCCAAATACTCCGGCGTGGAAAGTTTTCGACAACAAACTCAATGGACGGCGCAAAAGAGGGCGACCAAAATTCCGTTGGAAGGACCAGGCTTTTGAAATACTATCGAAACTTGGGGTGACAAATTGGAGGAGAAGCGCAGAAGATCGAAGAGCGTGAAATTATTTTCTGTGGGCGGCGTATAATAGATATGGATGTCTTTTTCAGTTGACACTTAAGAAGAAGAATAATTTTTTTTGTGCGATATTGCGTGTTGCCTTATTCCATTTGTTGAAAGGAACCTACTATTCAAACACGAGAGATGTTTTTACTCGAACACAAGATCGGATGTGGAGTCACTTATGCTGATTATGGTGCGATGGAGAGCCACATAATATTTTTGACTTTTCGATACAAATGGTTGTATGAGATTATATTTCAAATATGTAAAATTTATTTTCCAAAACTATCACATATTTTGAAACTAATGCAATATTTTTGAAGCTTTGAAATATAATTTAGTTTAAGTATTATTTACTCTAAAAATTTCAGATCATTGCCTTAATGTAGATATTACAAGGGGAAATCAGTTAAAATTTTAATACAGTTCACTCGACTGTCATTTCTGTAGTGGTTTCATTTGTATTTTATATAATTAACTGACTTACCGAAAAAATTCCTCTGATGCATGAGGATGTAATTCTTCATCCTAATAAATGGCATATTATTAGTAAATCTAATTCACTATTCATAGAATAGCTCATAACTTACCTCATAATCATCGTAAATATCATGAGTGGAACAATTGACGGTATTCCATGAATTGTTGCAACTCATCCATGGTATCACAGAATGTAGGGAATTGGCAGCATAAACTAAAGGAACCGAAGCAATAACCGCATAATATGATAAAGATGCGAGATTGTGCAATAAAATAGAATAACCAATTCCTAAATGCGGACCAAAAGATGAGAAACATTAAGTGCAAAATTTGGGGGTTTGAATTATCTACTCACCTTTAAATATAGGGGCCACACGAAATACGGAAATGGTACCTGAGGATGAAAATTGACCCAGAAATGTTTGGATGCCAAATATTGGTATTGCATAAAGAAGGACACCAAAAAGATAAGGCAATAAAGCGTAAGCTGTAATTAGACACATATTATATTTTAGTTAATGAATGGATTAGAATAACGACAATGTGCACAATACAAAAAATACTACGTCTAATACTTAAAGGAATTTGAATTAATCTGGCAGTGATAACCTATTCAATAAACTTAGTGACCAATTAAGTAAAACTAACAAAGCGCAGAGATGAATGGGCTCAAAGTATTAGAATAGTAAGTAGTTTTCCGAATAAGAACTTGTAATGCAAGTAATATGCAGGTGTACAGTGAATCATCAGTTTTGAAAACAAATTGATAAAGGGAAACGTGACCCATGGCATTAATATAAATACATCAAAGCGGAGGAAAGTCACTGAAGATTACAAACATAATCACATTATTCCCGTCTCAAGAATTAACGAAATCAGCAAGGTATCTCCAGAACATTGCATTATATTCATTCACATTTTGACTCATTTGAATGCAGACATCAATGTTAAAAAACTGGAGTGAATATTACACCTCTAAATTTGCTTTAACTACTGGTATTGCGTAGAATATTGCATTTATCAAATTAAACTTTTCAGTTCCGAATATAAATTTTTCTAAATGTCAATCTGTAAAGCGCACCTTACTATGCGTTGTTGTTTTTTTTTTTTTTAATGAAAAATATGTAATTTAAAATATTTGGAAGTGTAGAAAACATCTCTAATATTGGTCTAAATAGAGTTTATCAGGCCAAAATTTTGGCCATTAGGAAAGTGGCAGAATGGCAGAGATATAACGTCCACACTACGGTGGGGATTAACATATTCTCTGACAATCAAGCTGCCATTAAATCCCTGGATTCTGTCTTCCTAAACTCAACATCAGCCCTGAAATGCCGCAGATCTCTTGACGAAATGGTTCAGCATTTCAACATTCACCTTATATGGGTGCCGAACCACAGGGACATACTAGGAAACTGCAGAGCAGACGAATTAGCAAGTCTAAGGACAATCTTACAGACTCCAGCCGAGTTGGAGTCCGTGGGCATGCCTCTAGCCACTTCCAAGCTCCTACTGCGAGATGGAGCATATTTATAAGCAAATGCTAGACGGGCGTCTGCCCGGGGCTGTGATTAATCCAGACAGATGTGGCCTCGCCTAGATCTGAAGCGTTCAAACGCACTGCTGTCGCTATCAAGACCCGACGTCTCATTGTTTGTATCAGTCATGATGGGACTGGATGAAGAGGAGGAGGAGTCCATAGAACATCTTCTCCGCAATTGCCCCGTCCTGGCGAACAGGCAGGTATCAACACTTTGCTCTTAATTCTTTAGGGACCTAAGAAATCTGAACGACATAGATATTGTCCGACTTAAGAACTTCTTAAGGGATATCCATATCTCTGGTTTCCGTGGTATCACAATGGACTATACATTCTAAGTGAGTCTGTCTATTTAGACTGTCACACTGACCTAACCCAATCTTGGTTTAAATTATAACATCGTAAATCAATCAACTCACATATACTCGTGTATATGTTGTATCATATCGGGGAGGCAGCTCATAAGGCCTCGTTTAAACTCTGCTACCCAATATTTCACAGTCGTAATAGAAGAAGCAGGCTCTCCCAGAGTAGAATTTTGCTTGTTTTTAATATCGGTGGGACAGAGACCTTTCAAACTGAAATATTGAATTACATAACGGTGACCAATTTTTTCCATGTTTAAAAATTCACTTTTGATGGCACAAATATAAATATTAAACAACTTCGCGCCTTCAAACTTAAAATATACGTTTAAAAGGCTGGCACTTTTCACCAATTTAAATGGTCTGAATTGCTTGCGATCTAGCAAAAATATATGCTTTGCTTACGCGGAAGGCAGTAGGTGATAATAATGTGTTTAGTAAATCATAACTCCTTTTATTGCGTGTTAATTTAGAGAATTTACTGACAGATTTACCACGTCCCTGCTGGCATTCCGCAAACTTTTTCTTTCAATGCTAAAGGACATTTGATGGGGTTATACATATGTAGGTAAGTTCAATCGAATGCTAATTGAAATATCTGTACTGGTGCATGAACCTCTGTAATGACCAGTTTATAAGCAGTTTATGGATCATTTAATAAAATTTACGAAGTTTTTCATAAAATATTATATAACCAAAAGTTCATGATTGAAAATTATGAATTGTTATAGTTTTACTTATTTACAATTATTTTTTTTTTTTTTTTTTTTTTTTGAGCGTAAAATTGATCAGCTAAACGTACTCAAGATTTTTCATCATTCCATCATGACCAAAAACATCATGTCAAATTAATTTGTATTTTCGTTGTTTATGGGAAAATGGTGGCCAAACTTGCCACACTTATTTTAGACAAATGCAGTTAAAATTTTGCATTTAAATAATTTAAAAATAACTTGCACATTTAACGATATTCTGGGTTAAATTAGATATTTTTGTTTTTAAATATTACAAAGCTGCCAAATTACAAATTGCCACATTTAAAAAGGTATTTACATTTTGTTACGTAATTTTCCAAAAATTTTGAATTTAAACTTTTGTGAAAACCCAAAGGAAAATATTTTGAAAAATATGTTCTGAATGTGAACATGTCTTTTGTAGATGTTTTCAAGAGCTTAACTTATTTCAATATCACTTGCTCTTGTTGCCCAGTTGTAATTTATATGTAAACGTTTAGCTGAGCTAAGGAAAGCTTGTTAAATCCCATAATTCCCATTCTTATTTATGTAAAATATCATCGCAATTTGTCAACAATTACTTAAACTATGAATTAGCATATAAACTACATGTGAACCGTTTATTTCTAGAGTTGTATAAGTCCAGTATTCTCTTGTTTTGAAATTATCTTAAAAACGTTAAGACACAAATCTTTTTGTTTTTGCCATCAAGAAGTTCGGTGCAATTAAAATTAAATTTATTTTTCTAATTTTAATGACTTAAGAATTCTAATGTACTTTGATAGCAGCAAAGTATCATTAACTTAAAAACTGTGCACACTTTACAGTTTAAAATTTCACCTGTATATAAATTTCTCTTTATACCAAAAATTTTGTGTTAAATTTACAGAATCAACGGAGGTTTAGCGTGAGTGTGCCCCCCTATGATAGCCAAGTTAAACCCCTGGGCTATCTAGAAATACGGGCTGACAATTTTGGGAGCATGCTATCGCAATTGTGAGCCCTTTCTTCCCGCCAAATGATACTAAATTGATTATGCTAGTACGGAACATAATCCCCATTGGCGGAGGTGAGGCATATCTTACCACCTTTGCTACTCTATGGGTGTGTAGCACCCAATTGCAATGCAACTCCACATTCGAGCACAAAGTCTTTACTAGCGATTTTGGTTTTAACCACAACCTCCATGATGCTCCCACTAGAAGTCCTACACCAAATGATAAGGCGGGAACTTAGCCCGGGGAATCCTGATCCCGCGCTGCCGGCCAAACTCACCGGTTGGAGCTGCGCAGCAAAAGATGCTACCAAATTGTGACTTGCACATCATACTTCACGGGATTGGTCGCCCTGCAGCAAAAGAGTACAGACTGGAAATTTTTATATGTATACCTGCAGATGCGGATACTACATTGCAAGGATGCAGTATCCTCACCGGTGGAAGACGGGGAAAACTTCAAACACCTTCCGTTCGACAATGATGAACGGCAACCATGACATATAGACATAAGAAAACTCATGCCTGTGCATACCACCCGAGAGATCAAAAAGGCGCAGATGACAGGGCACGAATCCGAGACCTGCCCGTGTGAATACCTATCACCCTTGGTACCAGACAAGGCCTCTGGTCAGGCCCTGTAGCTAACCTAATCCCAGTTTCAACCAATTGCGGTTCAGCAGCTGCCACCTGTCAAGCTGAACGAGATTGTGGGATCAGCCTGATCCGAGCAGCCTCGCATACGCTCAACCCTCAGGTCAGACTGCCTTAAAAAGGCCATCAGACCAACTTCCTACAACTACGTCACAGTAGCCCTACGCCTAGTAAATGCTCTAGAAGCAAACCCCTTTGCTCTGGCCAAAACACACTGGATAGAGAGCATGTTGCTGACTATCCAGTCATCAGCTGATCTACCTATAGTTATCGCTAAATTCTGGAGGTCCCTTAAATCTACATATAAAGAACATTCGCACAACACATGCCACCATGTACCCAATCGGATAGGGCTCTCCTGTGGACATTGAGTGACCATGTTCCGTCTGTAAGAAACCAAGATAGAGGTTAAAACCAAAATCATGGTTTCTTCCAACGAATCTAACATCTGGCAAAAACCTATATGTGCATCTATATGTAGCATGCCCGTTATGACTCTCTTCCCAACGAGTTTGCCGCACTAGACAAGTGCACACCCTTTCCTAGCCTTGAATTCCGTCGCACAACGGATTACAACAAGATCCAGCGGGGCTGCACCCATCAGTACCTGAAGGGCATCTGTCGATACCATACGATATACTGGCATACAAGCCAATAACACCACCCTTTATAAACTATACTAAGCACACGTCTAAGCTGGCCAACAACGCTGACCAGCTTACTTCTCAGCCTATCCAAATGAGGTAAATAGTTCATTCGCTCTCCCATGCCAACGTCCAAGTATTTCACCTCGGTGACACAACTGAGCACAGATCCATTCATCGAACGAACAAGTCGTTTGCGTGATAATCTACTCCGCAAGAGCATCATGTTGATCTTGCCGACAGCAACGTTTACACTGGCATTTTCCGACCATTGCCTAACTATCGTCATCATGACCAGGACCCTCTGCTGGAAACGAGTCAAGTCTGTTATGATAAAATGGCAGTGAAAATTTTGCAATAAGCTGACTTCAAGAAACTCCACCTTCTGCTGATGCGCAATGTCTCATTACCTTAGGTCATGATATTTTCCTGTAGGGAGTTTTTCTGTAGAACTACGCCGAAAAAGAGTTCCTTTGGCAACTTTGTGTGGTTTCAAAGGATTATGCAACTTATCATATAGTCAAGTCTGTTACGGTAGAATGGCAGTGAAAATTTCGCAATAGGTTTACCTTACGCCATAATATTTTCCTGCCAGGAGAGGGCCCGCAAAATTAAATTTACTGAAAGGTTGGAGCTGGTTAAATTATACTGAATTTAATGTTATTAAACAAAAGATATTAATCTAGTAATACATGAGATAGAGTATGTAATTTATATGGAAGTTAACGCAGAGGGCATGGTTTTCCGGTCATTTTTTTCAAATTGCGATGAACGTTATAATACAACCCGCTTGAAAAGTTTAGGTTACCGTAGTCTACTAATTATTTACTACAGGGAGGCAATGAATTTCGGTTAATCGGTCAATCAATATAGGAGATACTAGGATGGGTATGGCGATGCCTCCTATGTTCACCCCAAATTAACCATAGGTATGATTTTTGCAAATTGAACTAAATTCATAACAGCTGCTTGGAAGATGAGAATCTAAGAATTTGTGAGCTAAATAGACCATTTGTAAGAGAGGTATCAGAAGTGGCTGTTTTAAGATGTACAATAAATCTGTACTCTGGACAAAACTCTAGTTTACTGCAGCTTAATAATTACAAATTACAGAGGCAAAATTGAATTACTGAAAATTTGTCCAACTTGTATGAGAAGTATCAGAAGGGACACGACATTGGCATGGTAGCATGGCAAATTAACTTTTGGTAAATTGGTATGCAATTGTTCCTCTATAATTTCTAATTGATAGGCTGCAGTAGTCTAGGTTTTGTTCTTTGCATTGACTCATGACTCAGTATAAAACTTGAGATAAATCGACCAGGAGAGTGGTTGCCTTCTGGTACCTTCCGATTACCACATCTGTAAATGAAAACGGGGAGCCATTGCTTCCAATACTGCAACTTGTATGTTTGTCAATTATACAGCGCTATATGGTTTGGTAAAATTTTAAAAAACCAACTGGAATTAGTTTCATGTTATCTAAACGGAGGACGACAGAAATTTTAATGTAATTTAAAGCGATTTGGAACTATTTAAGGCCCAATTTCTGGCACCTGTTCCGCTTTTGTACCAACGCAAAATTACGCAAATGCTTAACGTGTTCCAAATTCGACTAAATTTAGTCCCATTATGAATTTAGAAATTGACCCTGAACTTAACACGTCACATTCGTACGGGAGGTAGCAGATGGGACGTGGTTAGAAGGTTTACGATATTTTCTCAAATTCCACCTCGTATTATAAAACATCACATGAAAAGAAAACTGACTTACTGGAGTCTGCAAATGTGGAGTTATAAGGGAAAAACTGCATTTCATATAGTAGACAGATTCATGTGGGAGGTACCTGAAGGGATGGGCCGATGATCTGGAAAAATGATGGATAATCTGGGAAAATATTAGGCTGTAAGTAGCTGTGATAAGTTTCATAACGATTTGCAACCGCTATCGTGTTTACCAGCAAGCCAGGCAGATGGACATCGCTCAACCGATTTCAAAAGCTATGCAACGCATTTGATCAAAATATGTTCTTTGTGCCTTAGAGACTTTCTTCTGAGCGTTACATATTTGGCATACATATATCATTCGATGAAGGTATAATTATTTGAGTTTCTCTGAACAAAGAACCTTCATTTAGTGCAAAGTACGAAGCCGGTTCCAATGCTAGTCGACTTAACAAAGAAGACACCAAAAAGTTGGGAAAAAGTTTTTTTATTTTTCAACATAATTTCCTTTTAGTCCGATATACTTTTTCCAGTGAAATCCAGTAGCTTCTATACCCCATTTATAGTAAGAGCTGCCTAACTCCTTAAAATAGCCATCAACCACAAACTCTACCTCTACATTGCCAATCTTCGACCACCGAGCCATTTTTTCAAGTTCGAAAATAGAAAATAGTCCGAGGAAGCTAAACCTGGCGAATAAGGTGCGTGATAAAGCAATTCGAACTTTTATTCATTAATTTTCGCAATAGTGGATGTGTGAACTGCAGCATTGTCTTAATGAAACAACACTAGCTTTTTCGTCAAATGCGGCCTCTTTTCCATAATTTCATTACCTAAACCCTGCAATAAAATAGTATAATATTAGCCGTTGATGGTTTTGCCTCTCTGAAGATAACCAATAAAAATATTCCCATGCGCATCCCCAAAAAAACAGGCGCCATGATATTGTCTACAGATGGAACTGTCCCCGCCTTCTTTGAACATGATTCTCCCAATTAAGTTCACTCCTTTGACTGTTTCTTTGTCCCAAGTGGACTCATGTCTCATCCATGGTTATAAATCAATCCAAAAATTCGGCTTTATTGCGATGGAACATCGCTATACACTCTACTGAAACATCTTCACAACGCTGTTTTTGCTCTATTGAAAGCAAGCGCGGCACCTATTTTTTTAAAATGCCTATCATTTCAGCTAGTTCACGCACGTTCAACCGATGGTCATCTAATACTGTTTTGTGGATTTTCTTAACCATGTCCGGCGTAGACACCTCTATTGGTCGACCACTACGGTGTTTGTCTTGGCAGCTTGTACGGCCTCGTTTAAACTCAACTACCCAATATTTTAGAGTTATAATCGAAGGAGCAGACTCTCCTAGATTACAATTTTGCTCGTCTTTTATATTATTATTGAATTACATAACGATGACCAATTTTTTCCATGTTTACAAATTCACTGATATCGTTTACTTTTGATGGCTCAAATAAAAACATGAAATAACATGGCGCCTTGTAACTTAAAACATATGCTGTATAGGGTTGCCACTTTTCACCAAAATAATTTTTTTTTTCAAACTTCTGGCACCATCTATTCGTCAGGGCGGCTAGTTTTGGGACCGCCCTCGAAATGTTTTGCACGACTACTCAGTTCACCAGCAGAAAGTGGAAGTGATTTCAAGTGAAGTGATTTCATTCAACGACATATTTTTAATTGATCGATACACAACAAAAATGATGTTATTATAGATGAAAAGTTCATTCAAAATTGGCTGTACATTTTGTGATATCTCAATTTTTTCTAAAATGAACTTACACTATTTCCGCAATGAACGGCTCATAAGTGCATATGATTATACATCTATAGGTATCTACGAGTATATATACATATGCATATATGTATATCTGTATGTTTATCTATGTTCATACGGCTGTTGACTTACCTCCTGCAAACATTGATACATACATCGACAATTCCGAGAAGACTACGGAACCGAATGCATGGCTGGTGCAGGCGAAATAGAAATCCGCTGTCGACGACCAACGACCTCGCAATTTGTCATACTTGAAAGGCTGTTGCAACGTGTCATACGTTGTGGTCGAAATAAAATTATTATTTAGACCAATGGTAGGGGGTGTTGTGGTCACTTCGTCATCATCTCCGCCATCATCAACATGCCCCATCATTGCTGCCGTTGTCACCGCCCCATCACTCGCATAATGGTAGTCATGTTCATGTTCACGTCCAAGTTCATGTTTATGATTATTGGATGTTGACGTCGACGAAGAGGCCGAGATCATGCGAGTGCAATAGCCTAAATGTTGTTTAGCTTCGGTGTAGAAAGATTTCATCGCTTACATTCCCCCGCTGTCTGGGCACGCTGTGAGATCATTTAGATGGCAGTCTGCCGCTGCTCGTTTGTCTGTGATTACAGCCGAGAAGATTGTTTAAGTTCAATTTAAATTAAATTTTATTGCCACAAATTGTTGCTACCGCTGTTCTATCAAGTGCCACTTGTCGACTCAAGTTGATCTTCTGGTACTACAGATGACTTTGTTGTGGCTGAAATTTAATTGACAACATTTTTTTCTTTTCGATTTGTTTGCATTTCAACTGTTTATTGCCGATTCATTACGTTTGCTGTATCTGAAATAAGCATTAAGTTAGAAACAATAGCAATTATTTATTTGCTAAAATAAAATTCAATTTTTTTTTGTACATTGACATTGATTATACATCGATTATACATCGTCATTGATTAAAATGGAACAAATTTCAAGAGAATCGATCAACAAAAACAAATGATGAATGTAAGACAGAAATTGAAAATAATCTCTGTTTAGTTTTGAAATTTCTATATCACAATGAGCTCTATTGTGGATATTTCAATATTAAAAAAAAAAATCAACATTTCAATATTTCAAAATTCCTGCATTCAATATTCGGACTGACCTCAGGTTCCAACTGTAGTCGTAGGAGTCGGTTAGTGATTGTTGACTCGTCGAGAGGAAAGTCAGCTGTTACTAATCGAGAGCGGCAGAAAGAAGTTTTTCTGAGTTGGAAATGCTTAATGGACAAAAATATTTCTGCGACAGGCTTTGAACCTTCCTTCCGCAGATTTGGGATAATACGTAAAGGTGCGGATGCCGCACAACTGCAATCGAAGAGAAAGACAACCGGCAAATTCAAACTGACTCAGACAATCGGGCCACTCTGCTATCTTGGTTTACGAGAGTGACATCGTATAGAAATGACCTTCAGGTTAATATTGCAATTGGATTCCATTCAGCACCAATTAGTGGCTGATCTGGGTCTGAACACAAATTTACATAACCTCAAACCTCGTGAGTAATTGGCCGTTAATTACAGGGATCTTTGACGTTTTGAAAAGCATTGCGTGACAAAAGATAAAACATCAAAAAGTACACAGAAGCAGCAGAACTTAGCTGATTTCATGAGCAGATCGGAAATTTTACAATCACCGATGTGATTGCTATTGCTATATCGGATATAGCCGAAATGTCTGTCAAACCAGTACAGTATTTCCAGTCAGGTGAACTGACTTACACATTCCTTCACCCAACGTCCTTTTATGTTACTGCAAAAATACTGTGCAAAATTAAACCACAATTAGAAGCAAAGTCGGAATGTTCTCCTAAGTCCCCCATTTGGGAAATGTAGAAGAACCACCGATTCAGCTAAATCCTCCAATTTTTATGTGTGGTATTATAAGAGGTGTGGTAGTGCAACATATTTTCATTCGCAGCACGAAATGCCTAATGTGAGCCCAACTATACTGAACATACTGCAAATGAATGACAAATATGAATCTAGGAATATCTAAGTTAAATAAAGAAATTTGCATGCTCACAGTGGCTGCCGCGCCCCCTTTGGGTGCCGATTTTTGCACCTTTTTCCCAACATTGTAATGCTACATAATTGATGAGAATTTAAATAATTTGAGGCTGCTAATTGGGGATTGTAGTGAAAAATTTCGATAAACAGGTCAATTTGTATGGGAGGTACAGAATAAATGTGGCGACGTCGCCCATTTTTCTTCTGAGAACTTAAATTACCAAACGCATGATACGTATAAGAGAAATTTGGTCGAATTTGGTATACCCTATTGGAAGACAAGGAGGGATATACGGATTAAATCGGGCATTTATATGGAAGGTATAATACAGGGCGTGGTTGCTTGATCGATTTTTCTCCAATGTTATAGAAAATTGTACAATAATGTACAAAAATCTAGATTACCACAGTTGTTAAATTATAAATTACACAGGATTGATTGAATTTCGAAGTACAAACCAATTGAAGAGCGTTAAACCTCCTCCAAATTTGAATAAATTTAGTGCAACCTATTGAAAGATATAAAATCAAGAATATATGGTTTAAAGTGGTTATTTGTATGGGAGGGGTGGGGCTAATCGGTAGTTTTTTTTTCAAATTTTACTTGGAATTATAAAATAGTTCAACGGGCAATATTTAGATTGCAGCAGACTATAGATGAGGAGTATTTCAGAAAATCAGTGAATTTGTATGGGAAGCGCCAGACGGGGTGGCCCATTTGCAATTCCCGGCTAAGACTTAGGAAAATATTATGCTGCGTCAAGTTTTACGAAGTTCCACGTCAGTTATGGTATCCGCGAGCAAGCCAGATAGACAGACTTGGCACAATCAACCTAAATTTATGAAACGCATTTGATTAAAAGATATTTGGCTCTTTAAAGGCTTCACGTTGGTTATTACATTTTAAGCCGTTTTAAATCTTTGGCGTTTGGGAATAAGGTCTTAAGTCATATACTATAGTTTTTCGTAATGTAAAATTGAAACTTATTTAATTGTTTGCAAATCAGGATAAAATTTGACTTAGTGCCTAAAGACCAAATGATTACGATTGGATGCAGTTGTGCTAGATTTCAATTATTGATACCAAACGAAAGAGAAAAAAAAATTGAGTTAAACCCAATCAAAAACTCAAAATGCATTTTTTTGACTTAAGACCTTATTCCCAAACGTGAAAGAAATAATACATATCTTTACTCCTCCAAATGGAGATATAAAAATGGTGGACAGAATCAAGGCTGATGTGGATAGCAAAACACCTTTTAATAAACAGAGAGTAGCATGGTTAGAGAGCGAAACAAGTGATTTCGCAGCTTTGCATAGCTCATACTGGCAACATTTCATACTATAGATAACACGCTTGAAGAAAGGAATCATGAAATTTATATAACTAATTTCCTTACACTCCATGAATGGGATATGGGCGATCTTATCACACTCAGTTAGTTTGCATACAAAATTCTTCTTGTAGACTCATAAAAAGCCTTATTAGACATTAAATAATGATTCCAATAATCAGTTTGGGAAATTTCTACCGGGATTATTACTCGAAATTATTCAGCACATCGATGATAGCCTTTACTGAAAGAAATGTGATTCTGTCAAAAGGGGTAGTGGGTTCCACTATCTGGTCATAATCGTTCAATTTTTGCAAGTCATGCCGAGCCAAAGGAATGACAATATAAATGTTCAGAATGGGGTGTTTGACCTGGTAGATCACTTTTATGTACTTGGTTACTATCTAGGAGAGTAGAAAACAGCCGGAAAGGAGAAAGAATCCGTTAGATTAGCGGATGTAATCGTAAAGTTACCTAGGTTGTGATAATGTAACGCCAATCACAAGTCCGAACATCAAGACTCATAAAAGGTGATCCAGATAAAGGGCCTCCGAAAAATGGCTAACGGAAACGGACAAATATTGGAAAGAAGAGAGGATTGTTTGAGGAGATGCGTGATGATATTAACAAAGAAAAAAAAAGAAAGAAATTTATAGTCTCGGTTAAAGAAAGAGGTTGGGTACCAAAAGCTTAATCAACATGACGGACGGAAATACAATGTAAAACTTTATAATTACTCTATTCCATACCCATGTGGTTAGAGAGAATGACGGCCATACTACCGTTGCCACCAGTTCTGTTTCCACAACTCTGCAAGAAAACGGCTGGTGCTCATTACCCAAGGTAACCATACACTGAAGCCAGAAGACGCGATTTGCAGCAGTGTTTTGGCAGACAATATGGCTACAGACTTGACAGGTCTACAATACCGAGGAATATAATGAAGTTAATTGAGAAGAAAAAGTCTGGTTACAGATCTGATAGACTTGCAATTGGAATGTCGAGAGGTATAACGAAAGTAATTGGAACAACTACCGTCCGCATAATGATGGGTTCGATTCCTGAAACCTTTCTTAAAGCGGCAATCACCTTGATGTGTAGACTAACAGTTCGAAAGTGAAAATATTGTATCTTCTGCAAAAAAAAAAACTTTTTTCTTGATTGAAAGTGAAAATAAACAGAATATAAAGCGCGAAAGCCGGTAAATGTTTGTAATTGACAAGTTCAGTAATAGACAAGTTCAGTAAGAACTTGTCTATTACAGACAGGTAGGCAGGTACTTCAATATTCGATCCATGGGATGGGACGGAATTTTTTGCATTGTGACATTTTCCTGAATCTGCGTTCCTTCTTGCAACCACGGACATATAAAATGCTTTCAATAGTGTTCCATTATTATATTACATTGTTACTTCAACATTTTAATACTTCCACACTTTAACAGTTCATTATTTGAATATTTTATTATTTCACTATTCGTTTTTGAATTTATTGCCGATCTTTAATGTAATTTTATTTTGTTCTCTACTCGGTTTAAGATCGAGTTTTTATTATCAATTATTTAGTATTACTAATAGACAATATTCCTCAAAAACTTGCGAAATTGATTATATTGACAGATGGCTAGACGCTGTCCGTGTTTTCTCGAACATCATCATTTCCCTTAAGGAAAATGTAGGAGTCTGCTCCTTCGTTTACGACTGTAAAATATTGGGTAGGAGAGTTTAAACGAGGCCGTACGAGCTGCCAAGACAAACACCAATTGAGGTGTCCACACCGGAGACACGGTTAAGTAAATCCAAAAAATTGTATTGGATTATTGTCGATGATCAGCTAAAGGTGAGTGAGCAGTTGAAGTGATAGGCATTTCAAAAAGTGATATACAACGTATATTAAACGAAGATTTAAGGATGAGAAAGCTGTGCGCAAGATGGGTGCCGCGCTTGCTTTCTATAGAGCAAAATCAGGGTCGTGAAGATATTTCGGTAGAGTGTTTGGCGATATTTCACAACAATAAAGCCGAATTTTTGTATCGATTTATAATCATGGATGAGACATGGGTTCACCACTTCATACCTGAACCAAAGGAACTTCGAAAGTAGTGGACTAGAATGGCAGAATCGTGTCCGAAGACGAAGACGGTTCTATCTGCGGGCAAGGACATGGCGCCTTTTTTTTTTTTTGAGATGCGCATAGGATTATTTTTATTGATTATCTTCAGAAAAAACCATCAACGGCATTTGGTGATGAAATTATGAAAAAAAAGGATGTATTTGGTGAAAAGTAAGGTGTTGTTTTATCAAGACAATGCTCCAAATCATACATCCACCATTGCGATGAAAAAAATAATCAATGAATTAAAGTTCGAACTGCTTCATTATGCACTTTATTTGCCGGACTTAGCTCCCCCGGACTATTTTCTATTCCCAAACTTGAAAAAATGGCTCAGTGATAAATGATTTCGCAACAATGAAGAGGTGAAGTCTTCGGTTGATGACCATTTTAGGGAGTTTGACAGTTCTTACTATATATAAACAGGGTATAGAAATTACTGAATATTGCTGAAAAATGTTTAAAAATATTGCAAATTTTTCCCAACTTTTTTCTGTCTTCTTTGTTAGGTCGGCAAGTTTTGAAATCGCTCACGTATGTAAAAATGCTTTAGACAACTTATTTCCTACATTTACAATACCTGGATCTCAGAAATTTTCATAGTTTTTTAAAAATGCTGTCAGTTTTCTCAAATTGAAATTTTTCGAATGAAATACAATCATATTTTCATATTTCTTGTTCCTAATTTCGTTTCAGGTGTAAAAATAGAATTCAAAATTTTAATTTTGTTTTGCTTGTATGAAGTAGGAACAAAATTTAATGCAATTTTGATTCGGTTACTGGAATTAGAATGAAAACTTTGTATGTTTCTGATTTCGATGCCAGACTGTGAAACAGTTCAGAAATATTTTCGAATTTCATTTCTTTGACTGACGGTTGTGATTCTAAATTTTTTGTTTCAATATGAAATTATTCATTTTTTTAGATTTCGGAGATTTTGCTGTCACTTTTTTTTAATTTAAACACAAATATCAATATTTCAATATATTATTTCGATATTTCGGTATTAAAGATTTCAATTTTGCAATATTTTTGTAAGATAATGTTTAAATGTGTCAGAATTTTGGTACATTATTGTCGCTGTTTTTGAAGGCCAAAGTCGACAACATTTTTTCCACTATCAGCACAATTCTGTTTTATAAAATTCATTTTTTTTTTCCTAAGAATCGTTTTAGTGGTTTTGTTAGTGAGATTAAGTATTTGTTTTGGTGCCCTCCCAGCTGAACCTTTAATTAAACTGTTAAATTGTTTTATTGGGGTCATTGAAATCTTCTACACAGCACTGTTAATTTTTACGATTAAAATCATAAGAGAATGCAAATTTTAATGACCTGAATGGCAGCAGACATGATATCGCAAATTATGCCATAAATTAGTATTCCAAGAAAGTTGCTGACATATGATTTAATAAATCGAAAGCAATAAAAAAACGCGATCAAGATGCTCATGCACTCGATTACGGTTATGACCAAAATTATCGTAACTCAGAGTAGCCATAAAAAAGCACTAGCGTGCGATAAATTTAATTAGTTTCAAATGACACATGATTTAATAAAATTGCCAATGAATTTGCACACACACACACACGCGTTACAGTCAAATCCGTCTGACGGACGGCACACGATCAGGCGGATGGACGTTCGCGATCGCAATTAATCAAATTTGATTCTTTTCGGTATAGAAGATAGAAGCTAACATACTCGTTCGTACTAAGTATAACTGAGCGTATCGCGTTCGAGACTAAAACTAAACTGAAGAATGTAAAGTAAACAGACTGCTTGGAGTAGTATGATGACAATACTAAAGTTGATTATATGTGGACAGTCAGGCAGACAGACTGACAAGTGCTATGAAAGAGATTTACTTACACTCAGGCAGACAGACAAGAGATTTAATTAAACAAAACAAAAGTGAAAACGAAAATGAAATATTAAATACAACAACAGCAATGAATAGAGTTCACACAGATGACAGTTTCTAAGTACGTTAATTATTCCGCTATTAATGACAGAGATGAACAACCTTAACATGTGTGGATTTGTAGACTTTATACTTTAGATAACACAGGTGTTAGGAACTGGAGCAACTGAAAGGCAAAACGTTGATTTTATGCATTTGAGCAATTTGTTTTCTTATATTAAGTTTACTACCCTTTTTGTGGCATCTTACAGTTTTTAGATGAGCTATAAAAGCTCTCATACTACAGGGTGGAGCACCAATTGCACTACAATAAGAAATTGAAAAAATATTTTTTTAACCAATGTATTTCATTTTGTCTAAGCTTCAATATTTTAGCCATAATTTTAAGATTATATACATATATGAATTTACCATTGAATTTATATTAAAATTAACCTTTTTTGTATATTAAAATGTACTTTTGTGTCGATGTCATTGTGAATGAACTCACATTTTTGCCCATGAAGTAGTTACTTAAATCCAATGAGTGCGAATATGTGTACTAAATTTAATTGAATTTTGAATTATAACATATGAAATTAACTGTTGCCGGAAGTTATGTAATAAGAAAAAATTATTATATAATTATATCATTATCATAAATCAGATTTCAACTGGTAAGCACAACTCATTGCCTAAATAAACCTCCTTTGAACTGGCACTAATTCTAATTCTCATCGTTTATTTCTGTGGTCACAACCCGTAACAGCCTAACTCGAGTTAGGACACAATTGAGTTATTAGCACCATCGTATTCAGCGTATCTAAATTTATTTGCTCTAAATTTTTCATGTTTGTATCTCTTCTAGGAAGGCAATTAATCCTAAAAAACCTAATAGCTTAAGTTATTTTTCTAAATGACTGTTTTGGCATAACTGCCTAAGTCAATTTAGGATTACAACAAATATAAACATTATTTTTTCATCATTGCCTAAATCAACTTAAGTCGTTAATCCAAAAAAATAAAGAAACAATTTTATTTTCCTAACCAGAGTTAAGCTCTTATTCCGAATTACAATTTCGTTTTTTGGTAAACATAAATTGAGTTAAGGTCTTTCTCCAAACGAAAAAATTTTTATTTAATCTGGAATAATAGCCTAACTCAACTTAAACGTTAAACAATTCAAAAGAGCCTAAGTGTCTTTTTCGATAATATCTTTTGACTGCGAGAATAAACAACTATTTTTTGTTAACAACTATGTAAAGAAATTCGTTTCCTTGGAATCTGTAGCTAAGTTTTCCAAAAAACACCTTCTCCTGATTTTCAGTGAAGATTCAAAACTTTAAACTCCTGTACTGAAAATATTGAAAAACAGACTTAGGCTGTTATGGGTTGTGACCACAGATTTATCGCCACTTGTAATTTCTTCACAATCAATTTGATTGTGAAATTATATGATCCAAATTACAAGCTTCAATTTTCAGTTCTCTGGTAGAAACCAACTGTGAAACTATCATAGCTATTGGATAAATCACAATACAGTCCAATATTTTGATTCTACAACTACAATAAGAGAAGTGTCAAATTGATTAGAGGATTCCCCTCTATTCCCCTTGCCATTATATTAATCATCTCTCTAAATCTATCACCACCGGACACATTTATTTTTGTGTAGAAAATGTAGTGAATTTTTTTAATCAATTTATTTAATTTACTTTTGCACAGAGAATGCAATTTTATTTTATATATTGTTTTTTATGTTTATTTTTATTTTTTTTATATATATTTTTTTTTTTTTCATTCCGGGATGGCTGATTAAAAATTGTTTCATTCCGGGATCGCCTCAATTATTGTTTTAATGGACTGCTTCAATTCAGTCAAATTCCTTGGTTTCGCTTTGTATATCTTGACATAACACCATAACAAAAGTCTGGTGCAGTCAGGTCAGGTGATCTTGGAAGCCAGCGGAGCGTGGAGTTTCTGGATAGCAATTTGTTTGGAAAATTTCGTTGGATCTCCATCGTAACCATTCTGGTTAAGACGTATAGCCAGGCGCAGTTCTGAGTAAAAAAAAACTCCTTTAACATCTTTAGATAATGATCCCCATTGACAGTTGACTGTCGCACAATTCGTGCACTACCCTGTATAACGGTTGGCCAATATTCGTGTAATTTATGTTGTAATTTTTATATTAAAGGAAAGACTTGGTGCACATGGTGGCTGATGAGTGTTGTTACCAAGATGTTACTGAAAATTTTCGAAAGGGTTTTTCTTTCCAGAACAAGATTGTAAAACTTATTCACTTCTGCCACAGCGGAATTGCATTGAAAATTCCCTAATATGCCGAAAAACTCCATATTCTGTTTTCTGTAACCGATATTTTTCTTGTGGGTTTGATACCAAGCAGGAAGTTTACAAATCAAAGTCCACAAATTGAAATAACGCATTCAAAAGATAATTATGGCAATTAACATATCCATCCATTAAATCATATCATTTAAGATTCTTACAACATATTTATGCAAATATGAACAAAAAATATCGCATCCAAAATTTAATGTAATTTATAGTTAGCACATTAAATTTTTGCTGGATTTCGCATTCTTCTTCAGCCATGAATTCACAGCTAACATTGAAGGGTAGTGACAAAATCGAAATTCACTAAAAACACACGACAGGAGATAAGGAAGGAAAATTTGGCATTTCAAATGAGGAAGATTGAACTTTCATGAGCTTTAACTATTATTGACGTGAAATAAAGAATTTTAAGTAGATTTCTTCAAAGTTGAATTTTGAAGATGGTACTTTAATGATTTGGATTGTTTTCTGTTGTGGCAACCGAACTTTCCTATACAATATTCTTGAAAGCATAACGCATCACTTTGTTGGATGAAGTTTTGGTAGAATTCTTAAGAATCAACTCGGTTGAGTTGTTATCTTTCAACAAGAGAACAACAGCTACAATGTTGCATCCCAATCTTTAGTGGTTTATGAAAAAGCTAACAGGATTTTCGGATTGAACGCCATGTTTTCTGACCGAAATCCATTTGTGGGGTCAGCTTTTCTGAGGATTTTAATTCAATGAGAACAAATTTTTATCGATGGAAGAACTTAAGAATAGTATGGCCAACGAATTGAGTAAAATATTAATTTTGCATCGTATATTAACTCGGAATTTTGAAAAAATAAATATATCTGGAGGCTGGAATAATTATTAATTACGGCTGAGATTTCTTTTTAGAACGCACTTTTTATATAAATTATTTAAATTATTTTTTATATAAATTAATTCTTTTGTACAAGTTCATCATTTGGTGTATAGATGAATTTAATTGAACATGTATTAAACATTTAATCGTTATTTAAAAGAAAAATTTCGCCGAAACACGATCTTCAGCACTCTTAGTTGTTTGTACTTTCTCGAACATCATCACCACCTTAAGTCTATAACTTCACAAAACAATTGAAAAGTTTCCCCCACTGGCACGGAAATGTTCTTAAGGAAAGCACAGGTCAAATACAGGGTGTCCATCGGGAAGGTATACCACTTTGTTTGTTTATAATTTTTGATTAAATGAAAGAGAATGGATCTTATACTGATAAATGTTTTATTTAATGTCGGCACTTATGTATGGAATACAATATCAGGTAAATGTCCACCTCTGGAGACCATTTCCTGAAATAACTTGTTGTGGAAAGAGGTCTCGCAGTAATTCCATCGTAATCCTGGCTGTAAGCGATATGGCGTCGTCTTGTTGATACCACATATTAATCAAGCCCAAAGCATGCAGTTGTGACGTTAAAAAGTTTTCAATCACATTATGATATCGCTCCCCATTGGCAGTTGCCGTTACGCCGTTTTCAGTTTCAAAGAAGTAAGGTCCAATGATTCCTCCCGACCAAATTGTACACCAGACTGTCACTTTTAATGAACGCAAAGGTGACTGATGAATAATTGAAGGAGTTTCCACTGCCCAGAACCGACTATTCTGTTTATTCACATACGAGTATCCGTTCAAATAAAAATGTGCCGCGTTACTCATTATGATTTTTCCATGAAAATCGGGGTTGCCATGGTAAATGGTCTTGTGGAAGAAGCTCTTGTGTCAATTGAATATTAAATGGAACCAAATGCAAATCCTTGTGCGAAATGGTGGCCAAAGTTGTTCTTTGAAGACCAAGCTTCTGAGCACGATGTCGAATTGAGGTTGATGGATTGTTTTGAACACTCCTGAGCAGCAGTAATGTTTTCAGCCGATCTTGCAGAACGTTCTGATTCATGCTTGGCCCTGTCAGCTACAGACCCTTTTTCTTTGAAATCATTCACTAAACGATAAATAGTGCGTCTTGCTGGCACGTTGTTTCTCCCAAAAATTTCACGTAACTTTCTCATAGTCACAGTAATTGATGATTGATTTGGATAAAATGTTTTAACGATTAAAACACGTTGGTTTATCGTATATTTTCAAATAATAAATTTGCCACGTCTCTACTTCACGACTGCGAAATATGAACTGTCAAGACTAATGTTTACCAAAATATTCCAAGTTCCTGCCTGTGCATGTGACTATCGGAGTTTTTGAATTATATTCTAAATGATCCTGAACCGGATTAAGAACTAAAATCATATTACATTGAAGATCGATAATAAATTAAAAAACGAACGTAATACTGAAAAATTCAATTTTCTACTTAAAAACGCAGACTTAGCAAACGTCTTAATGAAGAACAAGGAAGTCGTACAATTAAGACCACTATTTCATAAATGTGAGAGCATAAGTGATTGTCTGCCATCACGTATCACGTTTTTCTAACTCACAGGGGCCATGGCTTTGACTTTCCCGTTTCCACATCAAATTAATGGCATATTTGCCATAAATTATTCAAATAGATGTACGCATGTCTGTCTATCTACTATATGTTACTTATTTGTCTCTAAACGATCATGACAGCCTCTCAAACTAAAGACACTTTTCATTTCATTGTCTGTCATTTTTTGTCCGCTGATAATTTATATACATACTTAATTGTGTACAAAAGGCAAGCATAATCTTTATACATCTTTTTTTTATTCTTTGTTTGCTTAATAAACTATAAACATTCTTCTCATTGTAATAAAAGCAATACGAAGATTATCTATCGTTCTTCTTCTTTTAAATGGCGCTTAAGTGTTACCTCCCCTCACACCTAGCGGTTGTTTTCCGCTCACTCTAGTGTAAATACTCGTACGTCATGAAATTCTTGTATTATACATGAGATAAATCAATTGCTACTCTCAGATATAAAATTGTGCATAGTAGGTGTGAACATATCGTTATCAGGCAATATGCTAATGTGTTAGTGGAGTATGAATATTGTGGTATTCATTGCTTTAGAGATGGCGCTCATATTTTCCGTATTTATTTGGAGAAGTTGAGCTTTCATAAAAATCTAATTAAATGTAGAGTTTACAAAGGCGCCGTACGGATAAATAAAGAACACTTTGAGAGTTGAATAAGTATACTGCTGCGTCCAAAAAGTAAGACCAGTTGTCAAAGCATGTTCTTTTCATGAGGAAAAATAATTCCACGAAATATTTCACTGCATTGCCAGATTTTCTGTTATTGGTTGCCAGCACCGAATGTTTTGTTATGTTTTTACGTCGCAATAAGTTGGAAAATATATTTGTAAGATTGTACAATTTTGTCTCTTTTATTTTATATTTCAAGTTTAAAAGTTTACAAATGTATTATCGAACATAAATATTACGATGGAACAATTTAAATTATTCTGTGTAAGTATCGAAAGTAAGAAAAATAAATTAGTAAAAATAAAGACAGGCATTGCACTTTAATGCATAATACTCTCTGGTAGAACAATTTGGTTTCAATTTTTACGACCATTTTTTTCACCGCGAAGTTGATAGCATTGTAACGGGTATTTGTGCCAAATTTCGCGTCATGAATGTCTTTAGTGCGTGGTTTTCAATGACGCAAAAAAAAGATTTTGACGACTTCGGCCTTGACTTTTGTTTATGAAATGTAATTTCTGCTGCGGAAATGTTTACAACGAAGGTCTTTGGGAAGCAGACTTTGTCGGAAAGAAATGTTTACAATTGACATAAACAAGTCGTAGCAAGCTGAAAACGAGATGAAAACGAAGATGGCCCTGGACAGCCATTAATCTTTACCGAGGAAAGTCAAAAGTTAAAAAAAAAACGCTTATTGACAATTTGTGGCCGTACGAGCTGCCAACAGCGAGTGAGCGAACACCGTAGTGGTCGACCAATTGGGGTGTCTACATCAGACACGGTTAAGAAAATCCACAAAATGGTATTGGAGAATCGTCGGCTGAATGTGCGTGAACTAGCTGAAATGATAGGCGTTTCAAAAAGTGCTATATCGTACACTGTATATTGACCGTATATTAAAAATTTGAAGTTGAGAAAGCTGTGCGCAAGATGGATGCCGCGCTTACTTTCAATAAAGCAAAAACAGCGTCATGAAGATAACGCAGGACGCAATAAAGCCGAATTTTTACATCAATTTATAACCATGGATGAGACATGGGTCCACCACATCACACTTGAGACAAAGGAACAGTCAAAGCGGTGGACTGGACAGTGGAATGGGAGAATCGTGACTAAAGAAGGTGAAGACGGTTCCATCTGCAGGCAAGTTTATGTCGGCGGTTTTTTTTTTGGATGCGCATGGGATTATTTTTATTGATTATCTTCAGAAAAGAAAAACCATCAACGGCGAGTATTATGCTTATTTATTGCATTGTTGAACAAAATGCGTCCTTTTTCCTCGATATATGGGGCATATCAGTTCGAAATTATTGTCGAAAAAGTAAATCTTTACATTTTTCAATTTAAATGGGAGATACGTCCTAAGTTAGAGAAGAAGTTATGATAAAAAGACTATTTTTGAATTGCAGATTAGTATTATGAGAGAGGCGGAAGGGGTGAAGTAAATTTACCTATTATCATAAACCAGCAAAATAAGCGCATCCGTGGAAGCGGAAGCAAAGTGATGCAAATTTGCGTGATCATAAATGAAATTAACATAGGCTTGTTATAGGAAAGAAGCGGGTTTTTAATGGTGTGTCTTCTTCATATTTTCATGAGTTATGGCAGCACTGAAACATCAATCATTTTGGTTAAATTTTACATTTGATCAAAAATTGTTTTTGAATCAGAGTTTTCAGACCGAATAGTGTTTATATCAAATGAGATTATGTATAAGTCAAATCGAAACAAAAAAATATTATTTAAGTGTAATTCGATTTAATTATAACTACCGAGTTTGTTTAGATTTTGAAGTGGAATAAAATTGATTCTATGAAAATAATAAGTAAGCATATATTGCGCTATTAGAGGTGAAGAAAATCACATTTTTTTAAATGACTTTCTTTTTTTTGGCTGGGAAGTTATATAAATCTATACCATGTATTATTTGTTGTCAAATCCAATGTATGATATGATATGCTTGAAATCAAAGTTCCCTTGGTGAGTCAACATAAGACGAGAAAGTTTGCGCTTACAATTTTGAAAAACAAAACTGTCCTATATTTAATTTTGAACTTTTATAACTTGCGAACAAAGATTACCTCAACATGTTTATTCTGATTGTGTTTATAGCGAATATTGGGTTGTTATTATTTTTATCTGGCTTTACCTTCTCAACACTATTCTTTACATCTTATCTGGTTTTAAATCTTATCTGGTCCTGCCTTCTCAACGCCTGCGTATACATCTTATTACCATTTAGTTTAGCAATCATGACTACTCATGTTAGAATGGATGTTATTTACAACGGTTAAAAATAAAATAAAATGTTTTGAAAGACAACAGTTAACAACTGCCGCTTCTTGGAATTTTAGAAAATTTATATATATTTTGTAAAACCTTCTAAAGGTTTTCACCTATAACTATACTTCGGTTCCATCCAGGTGAGTGTCATGCAGACTCTGCTTTGAACCTGAATCTTAAATTGTCTTATTGGCCCCAACGTGAGGAAACAATCGTGAACCAATTGCATCTCATATGGGAAAAGATGTAACATATCTAAAATTCTTTGCAAAGACCGCCTAGACATCTCTAATTACTGAGAACATCGCCTGGTGGAAGCTTCAGGGTTTTCCTCAATACTTGCTTGCACTCGAGCAATGGTCACTTCATTTCGAACTGCACGAGGTCTTCCAGCACGCGGAAGATCACAGACAGCCCCTTGTTGCCCAAAACGCTGAAACAATTGTAAAATTGTGGAGCGCTAAGAGCATTTCGAACACGAAAGAAATTTCGATATGATCTGAATAATCGAATGCTGACCTTCCAAGCAAATTGAACAAATTTGTTTCTTTGTTCTGGGTTAAGCCTTTCCGTCATAAATTTTCCAAGTATTAGTTAGTTAATTTTGTAAGGAGACGAAAAAGACTTAAACAAAAAATATATTCACTGATCAAATCTTAGCGTTACTTATGCGCCACCCTGTAGTCGCGACGTGCCCGCTTATCGTACGATGAACCGGTACGCGTATACAACCAACGGTGTAGCCAAATTTGTGAATGCGTGATTTTCTTTGTAATCTAAATGAAAGCTATATTATATTGAGGACATAAAATAATATTATGCTTATCATTTATTACCATTCTATCCTTTTATCAGTTTCATTTTGTTTGCAAAATGATCAGTTTTAAACTTAACGTACACATAATATAGTTAAGGAATAAATACAGATCTAGCATTTTAGATAGAAACAAAACATTAATTTTGCCGCCCGAAGTATTCACATAATGAGAGTAATATAAAAAATTTAAATCAAGTGAATTGACTTACATATACCTTCACCCAATGTCCGTTTACGTTGGTGCAGAACTCCCAGGTGCAGCGTGATAAATCATTAAATTCTTATCAACAAATGCAATGATTAAAGCACAATAAAATAAGAAAAATTATAACCTACTAAACTTAATTGTTACAACTTATAATTACTATAACTTACTGTCTTTCGCTTAGAAATTACAGAGAAGCCATTGAATTTTGCCAAGTCGGCTAACTTTTATTTAACCCTTCCTAAGGGAAGCATCAATGCAATTTTCGTTCGCAAAACTGAGATTAGTAAACGCTTAATGCTTGTAGAAGTATACATAACTTAGGGGAGTATAATTAAAGATGTGAACATATGAAAGTATGGCTTAAATCATGTAATTTGTGTTGGATATTCACGGAAAAAATTTTTACATTTAGCGAAATATAGGGTGATTTTTTAAGATTTAAGTTTTTCAAGTTGGCAGCACTGGTTGGTAATGGCGTCCAAACGTCATCTGTCAATTTAAAAAGTGCACAGTATACTCTGCCATTTCATCATGAAAAGACTAACAAACGAGCAACGATTGCAAATCGTTGAAATTTAGTATCAAAATTCATGCTCTGTGACAAATGTACATCGTTTTATACGACCATTATGCGGTCGTCCTAATCGCCCTGCTGAATCAACAATTCATGCTGTTATCTCCAAATTTCGCACCAAATTTACTTTGTTGGGCATAAAACCATCGACTCGCATGTGCAGAGTGCGTACCTAAGAAAATATTGCAGCCGTAGCGACCAGTGTTAATGACGATCGTGAAATGTCAATTCGTCGCTGTTCTCAGCGATTGGGCTTGTGTTACTCAACCACAAGGAACTCCTTTTGCCCCAATTAGCTGAGTTGAACTTGGTTCATATGTAGTTTCATCGGGATGGTGCAACATGCCACACTGTTCGTGAAACAATGGATATGTTGGGGGATAAATTTGGTGAGCAGTTTATCTCTCTATTTGGCCCTGTGAGCTGGCCCCCAAGATCTTGCGATTTAACGCGTTTTGACTATTTCTTGTAGGGTTATGTCAAGTCGTTAGTCTATGTGGACAAGCCGAACACTATTGAAGCCTTACAGGATAACATAACACGCGTTGTTCGTGGAATACAGACCGAAATGCTCGAAAAAGTGACGAAAAATTGCACCTTCCGAATGGATACTTTGAGACGGAGCCGCGGACAACATTTACATGAAATTATCTTTAAAAATTAAATGGCGAAGACCAATTTATCGATTCCAATAAAATATTTTAATATATGATGCAAATTTGATGTATTTGATGTAAAAAAAAATACGATTGAAATTTCACCCTATATTAATATTTATACCAATCGGGTCAATTTCTAGGGAAGACACCAGAATGGGCGGGGCAATGCATCGCTAAAATTAAATATATTAAGCGTATGATATGTACTTAGATAAGGGTTTAGATTCATGGTCAGTTTTTCCAAGTTTTATCAAGCAATAAAATTCAATACTATTTTTAAAAATTTAGGTTGCTGTCCAAATTATACCTGAATTAACAAAAAAATAGATCAATTTTTTTTGGATTTTATCAAGCATTGCAGAGCAATATAGATACTAGGCTAAAATTATGTTGCTACTGCCTGCAGATAATAGGCTACGGAGGAATCCGACATTTTGAAAAACAGATTAGTTTATGTGGGAGGCAGCAGAATGAGCGGGACAATGTGATGCATTCACACCTTTCGGACATACCTTACTTTTTTAAAGAAGATGAATATAATAATATATGGGTCCTCTCAAATTTCACCAAGCATTGTTGAATAGTATACTGGCAACATTTTTAGGTTGTTGCTGTTTGTTGATTGAGAATAACATGGGAAAAACTGAATTTCCTAAAATCAGTCAGTTTGAATGGAAGATACCAAAAGGGGCTATATATAGTCTATTTACAATCCCAGTATCTATCTGAAAAAATTGGCTCTGAATAAGAAGTTCAGTTATAGGATTATAGCTTACTGATGAGACTTCATTTCACCCGTACTACCCAGTGGTAGTAATTTTATCTTCATCCGATGGAATGAAAGCATAAATCATTTGATATATCAAAAATGTAACACCCAGAAGGAACAAAATGCGTTCGATGAATTTTTAAGTCGATTATGTTTGTATGCCGTTTATCTAGCTGACCCAATATCGGGATTGTAAACGGGCTACATCGGCAAACCTCCTCTGTTACATTCCATATAAATGAATCGATTTCCCGAAACTCAATTTGCCACAAGTAACTCCTTGTCCTTATCCAATTTTTTGTTCGTTGCATTGTTTCATAATTTCATGTAAAATTTCGAAAATACGAGGACTGTAAACGGACTATATCGGCAAAACTCTTCTGGTACATACCATACAAATGAATCGATTTCCCGAAATTCAGTTTGCCCCTAGTAACTCCTTATCCTTACCCAAATTTTTGTCCGCTGCATTGTTTTATAATTCCATGTAAAATTCGAAAAAATCAACCAACTAACCACACCCCTTCTAGCACCTTCCCTATGATCGATAATGATGATCGATTTAACGCGTATACCCTTAATTGAACATCCAAAATTTAGTCAAATTTGGTATGCTTTAAGCATTTGTCAAGACAGGAAAGGTAATCGGAGTTCATTTTCCACACCCTTTCTGGCAGCTTTCACACAAACTGAACGATTTTTCGAAATTTAATCATCCCTCTATAGTTTCTAATTAGTACAGAAGCCAAAATTTATATCCAATACATTGTTTTCGACTCCTCTACAATATCGGAGAGTAATCGATCAAGGAATCACGCCACATACTTTTCATACAAACCACTGATTTAACCTAGACATTCTTACTTCCATACCAACTGGTTCTACCAAATTCGACTAATTCCTTAACTCGTTACCGGAATTACTTAAATTCTCATCAATTATATTGCGTTATAATACATATATAGACATTCTTACTTCCATATCTTCCGACTGGTTCTACCAAATTCGACTAGATTCGCCGTGTATTAAACATTTCTTAATCAAAGTTCTGATTACGAAAATTGGCGATTTTGTCACGCCCATTGGTATATTAATTTGGCGATTTATCAAAATTTAATTTTCCACTGTAGTCCTTAATTAGTTGCCTGAAGTTACTTAAATTCTCATCATTTATGTTGCGTTATAAAACTAGATAAAATGTGAAAAAATCAACGGAATGATCACTCCCCCCTTAGGTATCTGCTACATAAATTGCTTTTCTCAAACTATAAATTCCTATATTCGTATCTTTCGTTCAGTTGCATTATTTGAGCTCGCATCAGACAGTTAGTACTACAAATGAAAATAGATTGCACTGCCACGCCCCTGAGGATACCACATATGCAAATTGACTAATCTGGTAAAATCGGCGGTCCCTCCACATTTCCCAAACGGAGAACTTTTTTTTGTTGTGTTTGAGTTCAAAGTATTATTTGCAGCAACACAAAAGAACATTGGGTGAAAATCAGTGTGTTTGTCTAAAATTTCTGTATCGATTTTTTATTTGTGTTATTCGATATTATTGTAATGGCATTTTAAAGACAATTTGATGCCTTAATAAAGGATTGGAACATATATTTCGGATATGTTGTTCGATTGTTATGGGCAGCCCTGACAGAGTTAACTTTATTTGCCAAAAAATTAATTATCACATGTATACCAATTTTATGAAGTAAATTTAAATTTGGGCTACATTTGCTTAACGATGTGGACTTCTTCTTAATGCAGTGAATTGAATTATAACATATGTATTGTTCTCGCCGGTTAATAAAAAATAAATCTTACCAAAACGATGCTTGCAAACCATAATCAATCGCTGACGCACTCTATTTTCTAAAACAATGGCTCTTATCGCAATACCCTTCCCCATTCCAGTGCGTCCACGTCTCTGCAACAGCTGTATTTGTATGATCGAACGCCAGTTGTACTCATTCGCTTGTGATTGTTTTTGTGGGAGCACTCAATTAAATGTACATATGTATTTGTTTTGATTTGGCTTGCTTGCTCTCTCGCTTTGTTTACAATGAATGCATAGAACAGCTGTTTTTTGTTTTGGTAAAGATTTCTTTGTTTTCAGCATTTTTTAAGTTGTTTTCTTTGTTTAGTATGATTAGCGGTCGAGAACGCCTTTGCCTTGTGCGTATGGATGTATGTTTGTATGTATGTTGCTCTTAATTTCCACATATGGGGCAGTTTAGATACCTATTAATTACTCACCGCGCTTTTGTTATTATTGCCATTTGTTGTGTATTTTTGGCGTCTAACGTGAGTTTTCATTGTTCACGCACATAAATTGTTTATCGTACCGATCGCGCACTCTTATAAAATGCGGGTACTCATGTCGATCGTAAATAGTTTTCATTACATTTTGAAAAGTTTGAGTCATCGTTCTAGTTTTATGAGAGGGGTATTTTATCAGCTAAGTGTTAGCCTCCTTTTGTGGGAAGGAGCTTTGGAGAGGGTAATTGTTAGATTTCAAGAGCAAAATACAGAATGCTTAATTTTAAGTGGTTTTATTAAATGTGTGTAATTAGCTTAAGCTTCTGTAAACAAGGGCAATGTGAACAACAACTGAGTGGGCAAAGTACAGCGTGATGTTTAATTGATCTGCTTACTGTTTCTGGAATTTACGTGCAATAAAAATTGAATTTAAGCGGGGAATTTAGTAATAAATTCATAGATTCATAGTAAAATTCAAAATCCATTTAACGATACCCCACTATCTGTCCACTTCTTAATGCTTTTACGTAGCTAAAGTATAGGCCGCAGTTATTATCCAGTTCAAAAAAAAAAAAAAAAAAAAAAATAAAAAAAAAAATAGACATAGATTTGACGAAACTATTGAAGACGGCGCGCTGTCGGTCCATATTTTGGTATAGCCCCATGAAAATGAACTACCAAAGCTTGGTTGTATCGTTGCGAAAGCTGTATTTTAGGTCATGTTTAGTAGATATTTTATAATGGTTTATACATTTATAGGTTTCAAAATCATCAGTCTGGCAAGGTTGTCACCTGTTGAATACCTGTCATCTGAAATGTTATTTATTTAGTGAAAGGTTTGCCATTTACGAATATGTATCGTTTAACAACCGAAGAACGTGATTCAACATGACCGATTTTGGCTTCATTGCATGAAAAGTTTTCGGAAAACGTAATTTCACATTTTGGCGACTTCAATTGGCCTACAAGATCATTCGATTTGACACCGTTAGACTTTTTTTTGCGGGCCTACGTCAAAGACCCTGTTTGCGCGGATAATCCCCAAACGTACCGCCCGAAATGTGCGAAAAAGTAGTCGAAAACAGCCTCAAAAGCATCCACTGCTGCAACCAATCCAGAGGCGGTCATTTAAATGGCATTGTATTCCGCAACATTATAATGAAATAAAACTTTTATCGAAATCACAGCTTTATGTGTGTTTTATTTAACTCTACTTTTGAAACCGAAAAATAGCTAACCTTGCATTTGTATGCTGAAGAAGAAGACTTTTTTTGAAGTAGTTTTATCCATTCACCTAATATGATCCAGTTAACTTAGTCGCTGCATTTTGACGAACTTCACCACGTCGATGTTATTATGCAGCGCATACAGCTCGCAATTTACACGACGATGATGTTTCATGCAATATTTTTTCCCAGAAATCGAAAAATATCCAAATATCAAAAATTCAAAACAAATGGACCCAGTCTCTGGTATAACTGGATATGGTTTTAAACAAACTGTCCGATACGCTAATTTTATAAAGTTTCATGTTTGATTTCTGAGATTTCAACATGTTCCAAAAATACTTCCCGCCAGCAGTATTCAAAATGCAAGTACGATAAATATTTATTGTTATAGTTTGATCGAGATTGTAAGCACTTGACCATATCAACACTCTATAGTTTTTAATGTATTCGAGGACTTCCTATATGATAACAATGTGTGACTTATCATCAACAACTTATGACCTTTCCTTGTCATATCAACGATAAATAAATCACTTTTCTTGGATGCTCCTCTCTCAAAGACCACTTAAATTTTAAAATTTCATTGAAATGTTAGTTGTAATTTATTTAGTTGGAAAAAAGAAAAAAATTACATCCGCATGATATCATGCAACATTCGTTTATTGTAAAACTTGAAGGATTAATTGTTGAAAACTGCTTCTCTAGGCATTTCAAGCATTCACCGTTTATGTCCGCATAAATATTTGCTGACCTTTCAAGCATTCTGTTATTATTAAATTCTTGTATTAGCTTAGTAATTTATTGCACTTTTTTGGCAATAAAATCAAAATAAATAAATTTGATAGTGTTCAAAATGTCCTCATATTGGGGCTTGAGGGGTTGCGGGAGATAGTGAAGAGGTGTGATATTTGGTATTGTATACAGAAGTAAAATTGATTTGGACAAACAAAGAGCCATTGACCACAAGGAATGTACTTACTGACGTACAATGCTGTTTCATGTATAAACAAAAGTGTGTGCGAAATATCAACAAAAGAAAGATAAAAATAATTTATATACGCTATGTGAATAGCAAATTAGTGAAGAGTTACCATGTGCTAAATAATGTGGTAAAAGTGGGGATTGGCGGATTAGTGGTAACAAAATTTATTATTATTTTTACTTTTGTGAACATGTGCTATATACCGTGTTATCCATTTTTCGGTTTCAAAAGTAAACTTAAATAAACCAGACACAATGTTGAAATGTTTATTTCATCACAATGCTTGGACCTGTACGAAATATTGCACAATATCATATAAAATGACCACCACTGGATTTGTTGCAGCAATGGATCCGCCACATTTCGGGAGGTATGTCGACGATAACTTGACGAATGTTGGTTTTAAAATGCTCCAACGTTTAGGAATTACCAGTGTAAACGCGGTCTTCGACGTAGCCCCACAAAAAGTCTAACGGCATCAAATTCCATGATCTTGGTGGCCAATTGACGTCGCCAAAACGTGAAATTACGCTTTCTTTTAACTTCTCATGCAATAAAGCCAAAATCGATCACGTTGTGTGGCTCGTGCCACCATCTTGTTGAAACCACATATCGTCCAGTCGGCACAGTAGGTCGACGTAATCATCCCATAGTGCAAGAAAAGTGCCCACATTTGAATCACCACTTTTGTAGTAAGTTTTTACTATTTTTACGCGTTCTTCGGTTGCTAAACGATACTTGTTCGTAAATGGCAAACTTTTCACTAAATAAATAACACTGCAGATGACAGGTATTTAACAGCTGACAGCTTGGCAAGACCGGCGGTTTTGAAAACACTAAATGGATAACCCTGTATTTCTAAGGGAAATTTTTGGAAACAGAACAATTATAGTAAAATGGTATGATTCCAAACAAATTCTTTTGAGTTCATTCATATTTGGGTGTATACTTATATTTTCAGCCGAAGGAATGGAAGTGTAAATTATTTGATATCGGCCAAAATATAATACCAAAATGGAAGCGTCTAAGGTACCCAGTAGCCCTGCAGATCTCTTAACGAGATGGCTTAGCATTTTAACATTCACCTTATGTGAGTGCCGGGTCGCAGGGACATACCAGGAAACTGTAAAGCAGACAAGCTGGCAAGACTAGGGACAACCTTGCAGACTCCAGCCGAGTTGGAGTCAGTGGGCATGCCTCTAGTCACTTGCAAGCTCCTACTGCTTGATATAGCATATTTATCAACAAATGGTAAGTAGACGTCTGTCCGAGGCTGCAATCAATCCAGACAGATGTGGCCTGCCCTAGATCTGAAGCGTTCAAATACACTGCTGTCGCTATTAAAACCCGACGTCTCATTGCTTATCCGTCATTACGGGACACTGTCTGATTGGAAGACTTAAGACCTTCTTGAGGCGCTCAGGATGATTTAACGAGAGAAACTAGGGACATCCACATCTCTAGTTTCCGTGGTATCACAATGGACTATACAGTCAAAGTGAGTCTGTATTTTCAGACTGCCACACTGACCTAACCTAACCTAAGGTACCCAGTATACCTATATTTTGGCCAAGTGTGTTTCATAACTTTTTATGTCATGAAAACGACGTTTGTCTACCTGACTGGTGGATACTATAATATTCCTAATAATAATATTAATATTCTTAAATGTTAAATGGGCCGTATTGACCCACCCCATCTCATACCTGTCACACAAATTTACCGAGTTTCCGAAATTCAATTGTCGGCTGAGGTATCTCAAGTTTTCATTTATTGCATATAATGTCTGGTAGAATTTGAAAAAAAAATGTAGAAATAGTCACGTTCCTTCTGGTGCCTTCCATATAAATGGCCCATTTAGCCCATATATTCTTAGATACATATCCCTTACATTATTGCACTTAATTTAGTCAAATTTAGTACTTGGTAATTATTTTCTAAAGTAAGGTCTCACAATGAAAATGAACAGCATTGGCATCTTCCTACACGAATTGCCGATTTTCCGAAATTCAAACTTTCCTTCCAAATTCCGAATCGGTAGGCTGTAGTAGTTTAGGTCTTAGTCCAACGTATTGGTCTACAACTCTCTGTAAACTTTAGAAATCGAGCAAATAGACAAGGTTTCTCTGGTATTACCCATATAAATGACCTATTTATCGAAATTTCATTATTCGGCTGTAATCCGCAATTCGCAGACTGCAGTTACTTGAATTTTAGCAATTATATAATTGAGAATTATATAATTTGAAATATTTACCTTTCCGATAAGGTTCAAGCAGGTTATATTAATTTATTCACATATTCCTAAATTCATACGAGGGAGGTCTCAAAACTAGCCGACCTAACAACAAAGACACAAAAAAGTTGAGAAGAATTTTCTTTATTTTTCAACATAATCTCCTTTTAGCAATATCTCCTTGCAGCAATATGCAATAACTTCTATTCCCTGTTTATAGTAAGAACTGACAAACTCCTTAAACTATCCGTCAACCGCAGACTCCACCTCTTCATTGTTGGGAAATCTTTTACCACCGAGCCATTTTTTTCAAATTCGAAAACAGAAAATAGTCCGTGGAGCTAAATTTGACGAATAAGGTGCGTGATAAAGCAATTCGAATTTTATTTAATTCATTAATTTTGGTCATCGCAATAGTGGATGTATGAGCTGAAATGTTGTCTTTCGCCTAATGCTGCCTTTTTTAATAATCCAATTACAAAAACCCTGCAATAAATTATCATAACATTCTCCGTTGATGGTTTTTCCTTTCTGAAGATAATTCATAAAAATGATCCCATGCGCTTGCCAGAAAACCGACGCCACGATTTTGCCTGCAGATGAAACCGTCTTCGCCTTCTTCGTGCACAGCTTCCTCATCTTCACATCTTCAATCAATATACGTTATATATCACTTTTAGAAATGCCTATCATTTCAGCTAGCCTACACACCTTCAGTCGACGATCATCCAATACCAGTTTGTGGATTTTTTAAACCGTGTCCGGCGTGAACACCTCTTCTGTTCGGCCACTACGATATTCATCTTGGAAGCTCGTACGGCCTCGTTTAAACTCTGCTACACAATATTTTATATTATTTATATTTTACATATTTTATCCCAGAATGGAATCTAGCTCGGCTTTAATATTGGTTGAACTGAGACCTTTCAAATGGAAGTACTGAATTACATAATGGTGATAAATTTTTTGCATGTTTGTAAATTCACTGAGATCGTTTATTTTTGAAGGCTCAAACAAAAATACTAAACAACGTGGCGCGTTGAAACTTAAAAGATACACATGTTTTATACAGTTGCCTCTTTTCACCAAAATAATTGTTTTTAAATTACTGACACCACCTATAAGTGAGGTCGCATAGTTTTGAGACCGGCCTCGAATATTTCATTTATTTGAACTAATTTCAGTATGATTTGACACGCATCACACATTTGCAAAACTTTTGTGTATGAAAATGAAATGCCACTTAGGGTACCAAATATGCAAATTGGGTTTAGCAATAAATCTGTTTTCTCCTTCTTGAAAGTAAAAATCAAAGGTCAATGGTCCCTCTACAATTTCTAAGCTGGACACTTCTGAGAGCTACAATTCTACTTATTTTATTATGTTCTAATTCAGAGTATTTCTTTATAAAGTCCTAGTGATGTACCACGTCCCCTGTTGCCATCCCTCACACTTTTGCACCAAAGCGAAAGGTCATTGGGTGAAGATGCATGCAAGTCTGTTCAATTGACTGAAATTTCTTTACAAGTTTCCATTTTATTTGGTACTTATAACTGACATTGTATGCAATCTTATGCAGGACAAATGAATCCTCAGCGTCTCATAACATTATTGCTGTTGTTAATAATACTTATAACTATACTGCTGATCTTATAGAACTATTTTGGAACATGAAGAAAAAAGTTGTATTTATTTTAGCTAAACCCAATTTTTGAAGAATATCGTTTGCTGTTTTAAAAATTGCAGTATACAATATTCTTGTTCCTTTTGTAAAAATCACGAGCATGATTATTGAAAAAAAAAACAACAACAACAAAAAAAGTTCCGGCACTTATGGGAATTCCAATCAGAACGTCTAATCGCTCTCCGCTTAAGCGATGTGGAACGAGATTCTAAGCTATAATAATTATTTCTATTAGAATCTAGATATTCTCTTCCGCCTCCTTTAGTGAACCTCTTTTTCCCGTTTTCCCTCTACCCAATTTGTTCTTAGGAAGATCACAATAGGCCATGGGATCATATAATCTCTCAGGTTACCAAATTAAATCGGTAAGTGCAACCCAATTATGGGGAAAAAGTAATTTTTCTTATATTTCCTTAAATTCGTAGGCATGGCAAGAAGCCCCCTCAATTCATACCCACTTTAATGTCACCACTCTATTTGTGAGCATTGCTATTCCATGAATAATTTATTGGAATATCTTGGATCAATATACTCGTATTACATTTGATAAGGGGACGTTTTCTCTATATTCACTTATATTGAAGCGAATCGTTCATAATGTTTTTACTTTGATCATTTTTCTTACTGTATTTTTTTTCTAAAATTTGCTATTTTTCCTATCTTTAAGTTTAAAACTGTGCACAAAACACAATTTCTATTTTATTGGCTTGTTTTTAGGGTATCTCCCAGTAAATGAGATAACAAAAATATTTCCCCCTACACTATTTATCCACCCTAATGCAAATATATCTAGAAGTTTCATAACCGGACCGATGCTTAGAATGATAGTAAGTACAAATCTGTTCGCTGGAGTGTGATCGTTTTGATTATTAATAATTAATTCCGTTTAGTACAAATTCCAATATTAATTTGTTTAAATACTAAACAATAATTATATAATATTCAGTACTTAACGTACAACACATACTATATATAATATCATTGCATTTAATCGTTTTAGTTGAGAAGTTAATGAAATATAAGCAGGCAGACTTGTTTTGAAATCAAACAACACGTTGGAATTTTATCGCTTAGAATGTTTAATGTTTAGCTAAAAGGTAATCATAACAATTATTTCGATTGCAAATCAGATCAGTGAACAGGTGTCAAAGTATCTTTTTACATACAAGATAAGTACCACTGCCAGGTACCTACACTTCTCATCCGTAATATACAGTCATAGATTTTTGTGCATTACAAGCTATATAATACTTCGTAAAATATAAGAAAAATTGATCGAATCGACTTGACAAATGACCGATTTAACCATTATATTCATAGGTTCATGCCTTTCGTAATAAATTTAGTTATATAGCAAATTCTGTTCTGAAAATAAAAATCGGCAATGCCACGCCCCTTAGGATTATTTCTATGATTTTAGTTCTTATTTCGGTTCAAGATCCAGACAACTGTGTCCATATAATCAATTTTGCAAGTTTTTGAGTTATATTTCTTTTAGCAATAATAAATAATTGAAGAAACGATCTTAAACCAGATTAACAATTAAAATCTAGAAGTATATTTTGATCAACTGCGTTTCATTACTTTTTAAGTCGATTGAGCGAGGTCCATCTGGCTGGCTGCTTGGCATATCTTTAAAGAGCTTTTTTAAACCTAACACAGCCTAATATTTCACTAGATCGTAATCATGGGTTGCAGATGGATTATATCCGCCCACCGCATCTGGAGTCTCCCACACAAATTGAATGATTTTCCTTCCTATAGCCCCTCATCCATAAGTATCCTCATACCTTTTAGTACCTCCCATTCAAATGACTCATTTAATCCTTATATTATTAGCTACATATCTTCCATTCCATTGTACTACATTTAGCTAAAGTAGGGTCACCAGTTCTAGTATCTCATACAATTTGAATGATTCTTCGAAATGCAACAAAATTTAGTCCGCTATAGTAGCCTAGACTGTTATTCATTACATTGTTTTATAAATCTCTATAATATTGGAGAAAAATTGATGCACGCCTCTTCTAGTATCTCCTATACAAATATATTTAACTCATATATTCTGATCTCCATATCTTTCAATAGCTTGCACCAAATTCGACTAAGTTTGGCATATCTCATGCGTTTGATAATCAAAGTTCTTAAAACGACAATGAGCCTATTTTGGTACCTCCCATACAAATTAATCGATGTACTGAAATTTGATTTTTCACTGTAATCCCTAATTCGTAAGCTGATACTAAGTGAAAGGTAGTAAAGGTCATATTGACAACAGTTTAAAATAATTTTAGATTATATATCTTAAACTTGTTAATATGATGACAATTTGACAGACAAACTAGTTTTACTTTTCCTCATAACATGTGAGTTTATCTGACCGAAAGTCATATTTCAGTCAATGTTCCTTAATGACATATGTGGTACAACTGAAATTTGGTAGTTGGTTAACATATGAAATATTCTACGTCGATTTTTATTTTTCTTATTTTTTACCCATGATTTATTTACAACACCTGCCCTTTTCCGTTATATTACTCAAATTAAATGGGAAATTTATATTTCCAATTCTATGTTTTTTTTTATTATCATATTCTACTTTAAATTTTCTAGAATTTCAAGTGGACATTTGGCTATTTCGCCGTCATACTCTAGAGTGTCTGTGGACAAGAGCATGTGGTCGCACTTGACAACAAAGTGCATCCACATATTTCTCACTCTCATGGACTTTGTTTATAGAAAATAAAACAAAGACCCTAAATAAGGTGTAGGCGATGACGGGAACGTTTCTATTGACTTGGCGAAGGCCAGTCAAAACTCTGTAGATAAAGAAAGATATACATAGAAAGGGCAATAAATAACAAACAACACATTTGATAAAAGCACGGTTTTAGCAGGTTTAACAAAAATGGTTAGGTTTTCACAACTAGTGTTGTATTCCACAAAATATCGGGTTATCCATTTTTCGGTTTCAAAAGTAATGTTAAATGAAATACACATAAAACTATGATTCCTATTAAATTTTTATTTTAATTATAATGCTTGCACGTTGCCATTATGTACGAAATACAATTTCATTTAAATGACCGTCTCAGGATTGGTTGTAACTGTGGATCCTTTTGAGGTAGTTTTCGACCACTTTTTCGCACATTTCGGGCGGTATATGGGCGATAACTGCACGAATGTCGCTTTTGAAATGATCCAACATTTGGGGGTTATCTGTTTGAACATGGTCTTTGACGTAGCCCCACAAAAAAGTCTAACGGCGTCAAATCGTTTGATCTCGGTGGCCAATTGACGTTGTTAAAACGTGAAATTACGCTTTCTGGAAACTTTTCATGCAATAAAGTCAAATCGGTAGTGCTGAACCACATTTGAATCATCACTTTTGTAGTAAGTTGTAACTATTTTTATACAGTTTTCGGTTGTTTAACGATCCATATTCGTAAAAGGGAAACCTCTCACAAAATAAAAAAACGCTTCAGATGACAGATATTTAACAGCTGACAGCCGTTCTAGACCGGTGATTTTTAAACCATTAAATAGATAACTTTTTGTTTCAAAAATAATTTTGAAAACCGTTCGAAGTTGTTTTGCGTCGAATCATTACCTGTGTAACATATCGAATCATCCACAGAGTGCTTCCTTTTTAATTTCCAATCTTTCACTTTCGCACTGCTTCAGTGTTAGAGCCTATTTCGACTGGTCCCATGACAGGAACGTAGGGACAAATGTACACTGACTTTTGTACGGTTTAGTTAATCAAAAATACATGTGTAAAGCTCTGAATAACCGGTAATATATTTAATATTCAATAATTTCTTATAACCTGATTTTAGAAGTTGGTTAATCATTGTTATAATATTGTTATTTTGTTAAAAAAAAAAAAAAAAAAAACAAATAACAGTCGTTAATATTTCGCCCGGATTGAAATGTATATACTCGTACCCATCACCGTGAATGGCGAAAACGCCCTCTTCTCATAATGCATCTCAATAGCAAGGTTTTCTAATGAAGTATCCATATTTCACATATTTTTGTTTTATAATCATTTTTTCATTTCGTTTCAAGCCATTTTTTTTCAATGCTTCATCAAGCTTCATCTATTGTCGACACCAGACAGTAGGATTTATAGCCTGGTTCCTTTGAAGCAGTTCAAAGGAAACCACTTCCTTAAAATTACATTAAATTGACTACATAATCTTTCTATGTTGCAATTAAACCTTCGATGAAGCTTGAGCGCATTCGCTTTGCTTAGATCAGGATCTGTTTCGGTTGGCATTGTTATAAAGAATCTGTTTTTCGTCTCCCGCGACAATGCATCTCAAAAAGCGATCAATAAATAATATGAAGTTATCCGCTTTGTTAACTTCAAATATTGAATCCCAAATATCGAATCCAAGTCATTTCAAATGGTTTGCGATGATTGTGCGTAACATTTTTAACTTCTTTCAAGTTTTTCGAATAGAAAAGTATCGGTTTGACTTCATAACAACTTGGATTTCATAATCATCAAGCTTAATTGGCCGATCACTGCGGAGGTTGTTTTCAAACTTGAAATTTTCAGATCGAAAATTCGTGAATCAATTTTGGCACGCACGTTCGGACATCCAAACCATACTCGTCACAAACATCCGCGACTTTTTTGCATTTTCAGAAATAGATCGCAAAATTGAGGCTTGAATTATCAGCATAATTCATAATTATAACGGCATAGCAGACAATTTAGACAGATGAACTAAAGCATTTCAAAAGGGACGAAAGTACCATGTTAAAGTAACAGGCCCATATCATATAAAAGTTGTGGACCCAGGACTGGTCTTCCTTAATTAAGAACTTGTCCCATTTCTCCGTAGGATGCTGATATTCGTTTCATTAAAAAATCAAACTTCCTCAAACCTGAATGCGGAGTCCAATTGCCTGTATAATCATAAGTAGATTTTGTGATCATCATCCCTCTACTTTTTCTGTGATGCAAGTCCCATAACTAGTTAAATGACCTCAATACAGCAAAGCGGAGTTGTTTGTGGAAAGGGCTTGCATAAAAAGCCGGCGCCATAAATATTTTATTTTGAACAAAAACAAAGAAACGGTCAATTGAACTGCTTACAACGATTGCAAACACATTGAATAATCAGTCTGTGGTTTGTTTACGGATTTGTTTACTTCTTCTGGTTTCTTTTCTTACACTTTTAAGTTTACACTGATTGCGGTCGATCACTGCTTTTTACGCTATCATGTTACTTACTGAGGTGGTGGTGAAGGAAGAAGAAGAAAAACCTTCTTGTGATTACGGTTGTGCACTAATAAAACTGTAATTAATTTATTAATAGCTTTTAATACCATCACTTTCAGGCTGCACCAGAGATTAATTGCCTTTATTTTTCACTTAGAGCGGCACTTTTTTTCTTTGTTACAATTTCCTGTTTATTTCAGGCGGAAAATTACTTCATTTAATTGATGATTTCCTTTTGTCACTTTCAATTTTATAGTTCAGCCAATCATGTTGTGCACTTATTTTCTTCTCCGTCTTCTGGGCTTCCATTCAACCAAAGTGTCACCCCGGGTCACCTAGGTATACACTTACTCGGACACTTATGAACCGACACTAATTTACACATTCGCGCCGTAATTTCTCCTTCGCGTACGCGTCGCTTCCAATTTTGCGACTATTCTTCGCTTGATTCGTTTGAAAATGAAAAGAATTCACTTGTTGCACGTCTTTATTGCATCGAATGCAAACAACAATAACAACAATCTGATTGGCTTTTCGATTCGTTTGCTTTT
>JAHXMU010000280.1:220780-235388 GCA_019455685.1 Philornis downsi | reverse complement strand
TGATACGACATACAGCCAGGCAGACACATAGCCAGACAGTCACACAAGCATTTGTACTGCATACGTGAATACTTGGTGTGTTTGTGTACATCATCTGTACGAAGTCGTACAACAGGTCGTCATCGTTTGCCCAAATGTGCATTGCTTATATTATGAATCGCACTTAGGTGACCAGGTTTTAGATATTTGATACGAAAGAGTTGTTTACAATTTGTGCAGCGACAACAGATTTGGGTTATAGGCATAGCTGCCAATTCTCAAAAAGATTGTCAGTTGTTGGGAGTACAAATAAGTCCATGTCTTTTCAGGACATCGGTGAATTGCGACTCATTTGTATAAACTTGAGGTTTCAGAAAACCGCATATGAAAATGTCTGGCGGAGTCAAACGATTTTGGCGACCAGTTAGTGCTACCTCCGCGAGAGATAACCATATAATAAAATAATCACAACTCGTTCAAAAAAAAGAAAAACAAAATGTTATCGTTGTTCTATATGTCGTTTTCGAAGAAATATGGACCAATAATGCCGCTGTGCCAAAACAAGCACCACATGGTAACTTATTGTGGATACATTGTCACCTTATGAACCTGGTGAAAGTTGTTTTCGTCACAAAGATTCGTATAGGCAGACGCGATTTCTCCCATTCGTGACTCCCGTGGTCCTGAAGTATCGCTAGCTAAGTGGAAGGATCCGCCCCGTTGCGCACTCGATGGCAATTGTGGCAAAAACCAAACCTAGATATAAGTATTAAACCGGTTTTTTATAAACCCTTGTAAGACGAAGAATTTTACATTGCGGCTGAAGAAAAAGTTGCTGCACTGCTGAGGCCAATTGTGAAGCGTGCTATACAACAAACAAATATAGATTTTCGGTCACAGATACAGAAAATGTGGTGGAATTATGAAGACGTCACTTCTGTAAGTTACATAAACTCAATTTGGAAAACAATTAAAAAAAATCGAAAAAAAATTGTCCATCTATGGTCAAGTTTTTGCATATTTAGGTCTTTTTTGTCCGATTTCGAACTTGACATGCCTGTAAATATGAAATATTCTCAGGCAAAACTTTTAGACTTTTGCCTTAACCGGCGCTACATTTATAGTGACCTCAATAGACATGCGAACGGATAGACGGACTTTAAAAAAATACCAATAATCTCTAAAAAAATTTAAGTTTAAATTTTAGGGAGTTTAAAATTCTTAAACAACTATTGATCTATAAGTGAAATATAAAAGTGATCTAAGGTATTGAACTCTTAAGAGGAGATGCGTACAATATAGCACATTATTTGGTATCGCCAATTGGTCAAATATTGCAAACCAACGAACTTCATGTTGGTTTTTAACCAGCGGTGAACTAGTTTGAGAAGCATTCACGAGATTTCAATGACCTTCAGTTACAATCTATAGTTATGGCATTAGTGTTACCACAAGCCGGCAAAAAGAACATGCTAATAAAAAAAAAAGAAAAAACAAATTCCAAAATGCAAAGCAATAACCCAGCAAAAAAGAGCATCCGAAGTTACTAAAACTCGTGGTTGGAAAATCATCGATGAACTTAACAGGGGCTTATCGTAGGAAGGTATAATACATTTGTATCGGAATTCATTAACCTGTAAAACTTGTGATTTGTATGCAAACTTATTTTAGATTAAAAACGCTGTTATTGTAATTGCTCGTGAAAAGAAAAAAGAAAAGAAATTCTTTAACATGGAGATTTTAATGTTGTAATATCTCAGAATGGAAATAAAACCTCAGAAAGGTACCTAATATACATATACCGGGTTATTCATTTTACGGTTTCAAAAGTAAAGTTAAATAAAACGGACATAAAGCTATGATTTCGTTGAAACTTTGTTTTCATTATAATTCTTGGACCTAACCATTATATACGAAATACAATGTCATTTAAACGACAGCCCCTGGATTTGTTTCAGCAGTGGATCTTCTTGAGATAGAGTTCAACTAGTTTTTCGCACATTTCGGGAGGTATTTCGGCGATAACTTAACGAATGTTGGTCTTCAAATGCTGCTACGATTGGGGATTATATTTGCCTTTGACGTAGGCACACAAAGAAAAGTCTAACGGCGTCAAATCATATGATCTTGGTGTTCAATTGACTTCACCAAAACGTAAAATTATGCTTTCTGGAAACTTCTCACGCAATAAAGCCAAAATCGTCATGTTGTGTGGCTCGTCTTGATGAAACCACATATCGTCCAGTTCATGATCTTCAATTGCAGCTTAAAACAGTCGGTTATCATACGGCTATAGCGCTGTGCATTAACGGTAACGTTTCCTCCAGCACCATTTTCGAAAAAATATGACCCAATGACACCCCCGGATCATAAAGTGCACTGAACAGTCTCTTTTTCCGGATGCAATGGTTTTTACAGTCTCTTCAAATTTCTTTATAGCCTTGCCAATTCCTTGCACTGTAGGTCGATTATGACATCCCGCAATGCCGATTTTTTTTTACTAAGTTTTAACAATTTTTGAGCGCTCTGCGATTGTTAAAAGATATTTGTAATTGCCAAACCGTTCACTAAATAACACTTCGGGTTACAGGTATTTAACAGTTGATGGCCTTGCCAGACCTACAACAAGGACCAGTGGTCTCATTATTTTTGTGTTTGCCTATTATAAATGCTACTATTATAACATCCATTTGATACTTGTGCAAATTACCTATAACTTTTTATACATATCTCGGGTAAATAGAAGCACCTGGCCACCTTGCTTTAAATATCATCATTTCTCTTGAATCCACTGAACTGGAAGAAGAAATACAAATTCAATTTCATTTTCATTTCAAATCATACTGGCTTCCCCCCACAAAAGAAGAAACAAACCCAAAACAATTTAATTTATTTGTATCTGTTGCTGCGTTAGCTGTATTTGCAATATGAGAACGTAAGAGAATATTTAAAGAGAAACTGGTTGGCCAACTTAACAGAGAGATACTCTGTTAATATCAGAGCGCTGAAATGATAACAGCAAAGAGATTTCGTTTGTTTTTTTTTTTGCTTATAATTTTGTTTTTCGCTTTACTACTTACCAATTTTTGTTGTCATGATCGCCATAAATAAATGACGTCGCGATTGTTGCTATTACCGTCGTTTAGATTTCAAATACCCCATTGGAATTCGTCTCTGAAGAGACAATAGAGTGATGAATGGCTGTCGGGAGGTGGTTGAAAATCAAGTTTATTTCTTGATATCGCAGATAAGCCAATATGGTGGTAGTTGTTACTGCCTTAATCGTTATTTAATGACACATTTGGGGTTTGTCAATTATGTTTTGATTATTGCGCGGATTCAGACGGAATTTTAATACATAGTTTTCTATACAATAACATGGATTCTCAACGGACAATTTATAATGCTCACACACATACACACTCTCACATAGTTGTGAACAAAAGTGGAAGGGACTGGAAATGAAAACAATTGTTTTGTGTTGTTGAATTCTTATCGTAATAAGAATTTTATGAAATAAAAATGATTTAGTCATCAACGAAGTTATCAAAGTGCAAAATCATAAAACAGCGAACTTTGTATTCACACGTCGCCAGATAATTTGGTGGGGATTCATTTCAGCTCGGAGTCATTGCGGTAGTAGGTGTGAAATCCCAAACCAGGTAGAGCACTCAATAACCTCAAGATACTCAGCTACATACTGCGGCATGCGAAAATATTAAGTAAAGTAAAGTTTAGTAAAACTTTATTTATACCATCACAAAATTTAAATTATATTAAAATTAAAAAAAAAAAAAAAAATATAAAAATCATTCAAAAATTAATTCAAACATTAATATTGAAATGAATTCGATCCTTAAAACTGAAAGCATGACCGTAAAGAGGAAGGAATTTGCGATCAAATTCTATAGTTATACAAATTGCCGCCAGGTGAGCTGACCCCCCATGACCACAGAGTAAATATAGACAGCAGAAATCATTTGCTATTGTAAATTGGGGAATGTGTAAATATAGACAAATAAATGACCAGCCATACCACTCATGTCGCAATGATTCCACTCAATTTCCGAAGCATTTCACTCAAATCGGATAAAGAGAGGAAAAGTCAAATCGCTTCCACTGTAATTATTGCCATTTATTTGTTAACATTTGTTAGTTATCTAGTATTATTTATTTATTGCCATAGTTCTGGTTGCAAACAAACATACAGTGTGTCCGTCGGGAATATAATAATTTTTGACTAAATGAAGGTGAATGGATCTTATATTGATAAATCAGATAAATGTTCGCCTCTGTCAGCCTCATAAATGCGAGCCCTTTTGAGCCCATTTCTCATTACAATTTCACACATTTTACACGGTATTTCATTAATTTCATCACGAATATTTTGTTTGAGTTGCTCAAGCGTTTCTGGTTTGTTTGCATAAACTTTGATTTTCAGATATCCCCACAAAAAGAAGTCCTCCTCCTCATCCCTACAGCTCCTGCAGAACTCACTTGTCGCAATCTTCAGTTTCACTGCATGTCTTCTAATCAGACAGTGTCTTGTCATGACGGATACAAGTAATGAGACGTCGGATCTTAATAGCAACATCAGCTTGTGTGAACGCTTCAGATCTAGGTGAGGCAACATCTGTCAGGATTGATTGCAGCCTCGGACTCCTTAACCCACTTACCATTTGCTACCAAATATTTTCTCGCAGTAGGAGCTTGCATGTGGCTAGAGGTATGCTCACGGACACCACCTCGGTTGGAATCTATAAGGTTGTCCCTAGTCTTGCCAGTTTATCTGCTCTGCAGTTCCCTGGTACATCCCTGTGGCCAGGAACCCACATAAGGTGAATGTTAAAATGTTGAGCCATCTCGTTAAGAGATCTTCGGCATATTAGTGCTGATGTTGAGTTCAGCAAGACAGAATCCAGGAATTTAATGGCAGCTTGACTCTGAGAGAATATGTGGATCCTCACCGTGGCCAGGACGTTGTACCTCAGCCATTCTGCCACTTCTTCAATGACCAAATTCTTATCAACTTTGTGTACCACTCATTTGTGTGCAAAATATTAAAATAAAGGAATTAAGTTAAAAATAATTCTTATTAGTCGTTTACAGTAGTGGATTGCTTGAGTTAATTCTTAATCGATTTAATCGAATTGTTATTTAATTAATGGCTTGATATTCTTTACTCTGCTAAATGTTGGATGATTAATAGATTGAGTGTTACTGTTGATTTTTATTTTGTTTTATTTTTTTTTTTTTTAACATTTGCAATGAAAACAGATCTGGGGATGGCTGTTGGTGTCATTTGTGATCGATATCTGATTTGGTTATTGAAATGTCACGGTACGGCATATTTTTGATAATTAATAAAGTTCGGAATTCCATTGTCCACAGTTAACCCATTTGGGCTGTGTTTTATTTTAAATGCGCACTTACCTAAATTGAAACGTTAATATCTATTCTGTCCAGTTCTGTTCAATATGGATTGATTTTGAGATCCTTTGACAAGACACTGATCATTTGCAGATCCCGAATGGAACTCGGGTGGACCATTAGGGTGGTGCCTGTAAGGTTGTTAGAGTGGTGCGATTTCTCTCATTTTTCGCCTCAACTTGACACGGGTCACTACTTTCGGTTTGTGTTAAATTTTTGCTAATTATAATACATTTCCTAGCCTATTGGCGTCATTTGGGGTAGGGAATCAAAAATTGATTTTCTGTTTTAGTCATTAGCCATTCATTGGTAGGTTATCTAGGGAGGTTATCTAGTTTTAGTTGCGACAGGTTTCCTACAATTTCATTGTAAAAGGTACAACGAAATGAAAAAAAAAAAAAAAATTGATCAGTTCAAACGCTGGCTTAAAGAGATTGTCAAAATTCTTTTTGCCCCTAAGCTGACACAACTGTCCTCTATCCACTTAATTTGTTTGCAGCGCTCGATTTTGCCATCTTCAGTGTGTTTTACGCTTTTGTATCTAATTTTGTACTGCAAATGGAATTTCGCTGAAAATGCGAAAAAGCTGAAAATGATAAAGAAGGCGTACGGTCGATCGACTTTATCAAAAACGCCCGCATATGAGTGACATTGCAGGGTATTTTCAATCATATGTGATGTATCTCTCTTGTCGGCCACTGATTTTCACATCGATAAAGTAAAGGAAATGGTGACGGAAAATCGTACTTGAAGTTTGAGAGACATAGCCGCTGAACGTTTTTGTGTCAAGAATCAATTCTTATTATTTTACGCGTCTGTTTGGATATGAAACGTGTTGCCGATCGATATGTTTCAAAAGAACTGATTTTTTTTTTCAAAAACTTAATCACGTATACGCCGCTAAAGACATGTCACAAAAAATGAATTCCGACCCAACAATCGTACGAGTTATAACCGGTGGCAAGAGATTGGTTTACGAAATTGAGATGCAAACTCGTCAACAAGCATCGGAATGGTGCCTTTTAACTGAGCCGGTCAAAAGCGAATAAAAGTCAAGGTAATGCTGGCTGTTTTCTTTGAAGAATAAAGAATATTACCTGCGCGTTATTCGGAGTTTGACAAAACACATCCGACCAAAAAAGGTCAAATTTGTGAAAAGAAAACTAATCATTTTCACCAATATAACGAACGAATTTCTGGACAAAAACTCAATAAATATCATCGAACAACCTCGGTATTAACTTGATATATTTCCGAATGATTTGTTTTCCCCATACAAAACTCAAATTATTACTTTGAGGCATCCGCTTTTAGTCGATAGAAGACATGCAAGATTATTCGTGGCGAAAAATGAAATCTTTTCCGGAAAATAAGTTTAAAATATGTCTTGATGATTGTATTTTTTTTTGTTGATTTAGATGTATGACTTCGTAAGAGCCCTATTTGAAAGAGGGCAAAAGGGACACAACTCAAAATTCTCTATTATTCAGTAGAGGCAAAAAACACATAACACATGACATAAAAATAGACATAACGGCATTTTTCCAGTTAAAGAAGATAGTTATGAGATGGAAATCTTTATAGTAGTTAGAGATGTCTAATGTGAATCAGTTTATGGGAAAAAGTAGATTTTGACAATTTTTGAGTTGTGCCCCTTTTGTATTTAGGGTGCGATATATTGTTATTACAACAAACCGAGAGCTACATACGATATATGCACAAAATATACATATATTTTTTTTATATTGCATCAGAAAACCTGATCCCTACAGCTTTACTACAAACGGGTTAATATTGATTTATTTACTCAACATATCAATTTTTCATTAATACTTGTAAACTGTTGTTTAACGGAACTAATATTTTAACGCGAACAAAGGTGTGGTCCCATCAACATCACCAACGCCACAGGCAATGACACCGTACGCAAATGCCACCGATCAATGGGCGTCGAAGTGTCACATATTTCAATTTACATACGAATTCCTCTCTCTCTCTTCGGTGGTACACATGTGTCAAAGTCGACCTTTTCATTATAGAAGAAAAAAAGAAACACAAACACACACACACACACGTAAATGTAATTAAGTTATTTCTCTATTATTAAACATACAAATAGCGGAAAGAAAGAGATTTATGCAGAAAAACTTCATGGAATAAAGTGAAGGAAGCAAAAGTTGTTTTGGTTGTAACTGGCTGTGCAGAAAAACAAGAGATCAACAGTCGATAGATATCGCACGTACAGATGTTCTTGCACAAGTTCAAGAGCGCACAGTGGGCAGAATTCACATATCAGCAAATGTTTACAGACTAGACAGCTTTCACTTTCCAAAATAAAATCAGTATCAGTACCATTACATTTCAGTCAGATGAACTGACTTACAAGGGCGCTCCCAAAACTAGCCAACCTAACAAAGAAGATACAAAAAAGTTGAAACCAGGGATGTACTCGCCCGTTTTTCCGTCAGCCGCCAACCGGGCCCCTTCGCCAGCCGCCCTCAATATACTAATAAAATCCAAATAACAAATAATGTAAGTTAACCGCAAATCCCGTTTTTTCATCTCGTCGAAAACGAAATCACCTCGCAAGTACTGGGTGTCCATCGGGAAGGTATACTGCTTTGTTTGTTTATAATTTTTGATTAAATGAAAGAGAGTAGATCTTATATTGATAAATGTTTTATTTAATGTCAGCAATTATGTCTGGATAAATATCCGCCTCTGTTAGCCTCACAAATGCGAACCCTTCTGAGCACACTTTTCATTACATTGTCACACATTTCACGCGGTATTTCATTAATTTCATCACGAATATTTTGTTTGAGTTGCTCAAGCGTTTCTGGTTTGTTTCCATAAACCTTGCTTTTAGATATCCCCCACAAAATGAAGTCCAGAGACTTGTTGTGGAAAGAGACCCCGCAGTGATTCCATTGTAATACAGGCTGTATGCGATCTGGCTTCGTCTTGGTACCACATGTTAATCAAGCCCAAAGAATGCAGTTGTGGTGTTAAAAAGTTTTCAATCATATCGCGATATCGCTCCCCATTGACAGTTGCTATTACGCCGTTTACAATTTCAGACTGCCACTTTTAATGGATGCAAAGATGACTGTTGAATAATTTGAGGGGTTTCTATTGCCCAGAACCAACTATTCTGTTTATTCACATATTCATTCAAATGAAAATGAGCCTCGTCACTCATTATGATTTTTTCATGAAAATCGGGGTTGTCATGGGCGAGATGTAACATCCTATTGGCGTATGTACGGCGGCGTAAATGGTCTTGTGGACGAAGCTCTTGTGTCAACTGAATCTTAAATGGAAACAAATGCAAATCCTTGTGCAAAATTGTGGCCAAAGTTGTTCTTTGAAGACCAAGCTCCTGAGCACGGCGTCGAATTGAGGTTGATGGATTGTTTTGAACACTTTCTTGAGCAGCATTAATGTTTTCAGCCGATCTTGCAGTACGTTGCAGTCCATCAGCTACGTCGTTCTTCGAAATCATTCACTACACGATAAATAGTGCGTCTTATTGGCACGTTGTTTCTCCCAAAAATTTCACGTAACTTTCTCGTCGTCACAGTAATTTATCGAATATTTTTCCATAATAAATTTGCTACGTCTCTACTTCACGACTGCCATATACGGACTTTCAAGACTAATGTCTACCAAAATGGCGGCAAAACAAAGTAGTATACCTTCCCGACGGACACCCTGTATAAGAGATATCAGAAGGGGCGTGACCACACATCGTGCTTTCAATCATGGATAAGTGTTTAACTAATTTTGAGGTTTGTGAAATTTGATTAAAATTTAAATATACGAGTGATAAAGTTTATGTATTAATTCTGTCATTCAAATTTATTCATCTATTGGCTAGATTTTTGTTTCACAATTTTTTTTTTTTGAATTATTTCCCACTGTATATAGATATCTTAAGCATGAATCCATTTAAGGTCATTAGTAGCTCACTTTACAATCAGGAATTACCTTTTGTTAATGTTTTTATTTAGTGAGAGAACAAGACAGAATCGTAGTCAAAGTTGTATCATTACAAGAAATTCTTTGTTTAAATAATCTCAAATAAATATTAATAATTTACGTAAATTATTAGTACAATCTCTATTCCCTAAAGTATAATAGTTGTTCTAAATGAATCCAAATTTATCAAAAATTCCAGCTATTGACTTTGACGATTTACCCAACTATTCTTTATTCTTTAATTTTGCATTATTGCTGAAAATTATTTCCTTTATATAATTGCCATAATTTTTCAAAAAAATTAAATATTGCTGACTTGGTTATATTCTACAAATATCATAGTACAATCATTTAATATGATTTTAGTTCTTAATCCGGTTAAAGATCATTTAGAATATGGTTCAAAAACTTGCCAAATTGATTATATTGATATAGTTGGCTGGACAGGTGGCCAGTATTTTGGTTTTCGCAAAAATACCATCTTTAGCGCCCTTAGCTTTTTGTGCTTTCTCGAACATTATCGCCAACTTAATGATCTATAACTACTCAAAACATTTGAGAGGTTTTGCCAACCGCATATTCAAGTTTTAGATATAAAATCAAGAATTACATACCAGAACACCTCTGAAATTGGCCTCCCTTAATGCTCAATATTCAAAGGATAATTAGCCGATAGGTATTATCAAAATTAAACTTATAAACTACAAGCATTAATCTATAAGTTTATAAAATAATATTAATGTGTCAAATATGGGAGAATATGAATACATATATGAAAGACTAACACGACATTTTGTAGACGTCTGTATTTACGGCATAATTTTTACGCCACAGATTTCAAATATAGTTCAAGAAGCCTCAGGCATTCAAAAAATTAACAAATTCAATTTAAATTAAGTTAAAATTTAAATCATCTTTGCAAAGCTTGCCCCGGATTCGCAGATATCAAATTTAAAAAAAATTGTCTTCCATCCCATGTATGCGCTGTTTTAGAGCTTCCCCATTCACTAAGCTTAGGCACATCCTAATTTAGAACTTTGATCACTCGAAGAGTTCATTAGCATTTCGAGGTGACTACCGCACAAAGTGGTACTTGTGGCTGTGTCGTGGTCGAGTCCACAATCATACGAACAATTGTAGCGTGTACTAAATGTGGCGTCCAGGCTGGTCGTAAGCAACAAAATTACCTCCTGAGATCCTAATATGGTCTCAATGAGGTTTTGATGATTGATTATAATTTGGATTTTGCTCTCAGCAATTTTTATTCCGTTTGATATTCCATTTGTAACAACGGAAATCACTCATCTAAGATAGATTATCGTAAGAATCTTTATCCATGTAAGTATGTTCGTTTAACCATCCTTTCGTCAATATGTTTGTTCAAAGCAAGATAAAGTTCGCACTGCTTAAGGTGGGGGGTTGAAACTTTTTTTTTTTTTTTTTTCTTCATTCATTTTCTTTATTGGATCTTTCTTACGAAATTTACAATATGTATTCAAATCTTAATCCTATCTTAAACTAAAGTATCCTGCCATTGCCGGATCTTGTTTTTGGCGAACAGATCTGTTATCACCGGACCAAGTCTAGCGTGTCCTTTCTTTTTAGCCGTATATGGCCGGGAAAATGCTGAAGGTTTTGAGCGAGTGGGTTTGAGTGGGAGGACAACTTCGATATATATGACCTGCTTAATTTTTTCATTTCCTCGGAAATATAAGGAATGTTTAAATCTTTGTGTATGTTATCATTCCTAACATACCATGGGGCACCACAAATTTGACGCAGTATTCTTGACTGTCTTCTCTGCAGCTTATTTATGTTAGAAGCCGATGCCGTTCCCCACAACTGGATGCCGTATGTCCATATTGGCTTCAATATGGTTTTGTAGATGGTGATTTTATTTTCCAAACTGAGAGTAGACTGGGAGCCAATAAGCCAGTGGAGTTGAACCATTTTTAATTTCAATTGTATGATTTTTGAGTCAATGTGATTTTCTAGGTGAGACGTCGGTCAAGGTGAATACCCAAATATTTGACATGGTTATGAACGGGTATGATACTACCGTGAATAGTGAGGGCTGGGCAATTGTTCTGTCTAAGAGAGAATGTAACCTGTACACTCTTAGTGGCATTTACTTTTATCTTCCACTTTTCGAGCCAAGATTCTAATGTGTGTATATGAGACTGCAGTTGTCTAGAAGCCATTAATGGGCAAGTGCTAGTGCTCATGAATGCAGTGTCATCAGCGAAAGTTGAGGTTTGAATTTGAAATTGCACAGGCATGTCAGAGGTGTAGATGGTATATAGTATAGGGCCTAGTATACTGCCCTGAGGAACTCCTGCTGAAACTTTTCTTTGAGTTGAAACAGAGTCTTTCGATTTTACTACAAAAGATCGATCCTTCAGATAGCTCTCCAGGAGCTTATGGGTATTTGCCGGTAGAAAAGAGACTATTTTGTGAATAAGGCCTTCATGCCACACTTTATCAAAGGCTTGGGAGATGTCTATAAAGAGAGCTGAGCAATATTTCCGATCTTCGAAAGTTTTTCTGATCTGGGTTACTATACGGTGTACTTGTTCTGTCGTTCCATGACCCTTGCGAAACCCAAACTGGTGCGTGGGTATTACCTGGTTTGCTTCAATATAGGGGTACAATATTTGGAGAAAGATCTTTTCAAACAGTTTAGATAAAATAGAGAGTAAACTTATGGGTCGATAGGATGTAATTTGTGACAGTTCCTTTCCAGGTTTTGGGATCATTATTATTTCAGACAGCTTCCATGATTGAGGAAAGTAACCAATTCGAAGTATAGCATTAAATATAAATAAAACTAATTTGAGGATATTGTGGGGGAGTTCTGAAATCATTTTCGCTGTTATTTTATCGTGTCCAGGAGATTTATTCATTTTCAACGAGAGAACATTTTTCTTTAAGAGAGATAGACTTATTTTCATTGGATTTGTGACCATTGGGCTAATGATCGTCGGATTCACACGAGAGATTGTATCGTTAGGAGTAAATACTTCTTCCAGATGATCAGCAAATTCTTTTACTTTTTCATCACTACTCCTTGCCCAACCTCCATCTTTCATCCGTATTGGAGACTCCTGTGTTATAGGACGCTGTAGTTGTCTTATGGCCTTGTACAGGCTATAGTTAGTGTTTTGTGTGGCTCCTAGACGAGATAAATAGCGGGCTTCGGAGATTTCTTTTTTTTTCATCCAGAGTTGACCTCAGTTTTGACTTGCACTGGTCGAGACGAGCTTTGAGGTAGGGAGATCTGTGCTTTTGCCATCGTCTTCTCGCTTTCCTTTTCTCTTTGATTAGAGATTCAATATGACATGAGGAGTCATTTTTTGTTTTAGCAATGACCTTGTGCGGAGTTGCCAAGTTTGCGGCAGTTGTCATTGTGGTAGTGAGGACGTTGATGGCAGACTGAATTTCATCTGGTGTTTTGAGAGAAAAGTTTTGCCACAGATGAGAGCTTATGTACATCTTGTATCTCAACCAATTTGTATGCCTGTTTGGAAAATGGTAAGAGATTTCCGGGTTCAAGGGAATGTTAAATACTGTGAGAATTGTGGGGGAGTGGTCTGATGAGATGAGAGGTCAAGGGAAGGAGTAACGATGATGTGTTCTCTTGTTATGCCCTTCATAACTGCAAAATCTATGAGATCGGGTGTTTTATTGAGATCCGTGGGCCAGTATGTTGGTTCACCTCCAGACAAAACTTTTAGGCCTGAACTCGATATAGCATTCAGCAATTGCCTGCCCCTGGGGTTGACGAGTCTAGACCCCCAGAAGGTATGTTTAGCATTGTAGTCTCCGGCTGCTATAAACTTGTCACCAAGAGTAGAGAAAAAGTGTGAAAACTGGTCTTCGCTTATAACATATTTGGGAGGGCAGTATATGGAAGAAACTATTATGTTTAATCCAGTTAGTGCAACTGAAGTGGCTTGTATGTGATCAGTTTTATATTCGCGTAGAGGGAAGTGCTTTACCTGATCATTAATTATTGCAGCTGTTCCTCCACAAGCTCTGCCACTGGGATGTTTTGTATCGTAGGTTGAGTATCCATTTATTCGGAAGCAATTTTTTAACGAGAAATGAGTTTCAGAGACTAAGAGAATGTCAATATCTCGGGATTTCAGAAAATACTCTACTTCGTTCTTATGTTGGGTGAGTCCGTTGGCATTCCAGTAACAAATTCTTATAGAGTTCATTTTCTGGTTAATAAAACTTGAATGAGCATATTCTGGTTTCGTAACATTTCTTGCATAATCCCCTGCATATTTGTCATGAAATTATTCATAGTTTTTATGAGGGATTCGATTGAGGTTTCAATATTGTTTTTCTGGGGAGGAGTTTGAGGAACCTGATTTTTGAGAGTTTGTGCATATGTCATTTGAGTCGTCGTTGCTGAATTGACATTTGAGACTGATGGATCTGGATTTGGGATACACCCAAATTCTGGCATTTGAAACTGAGGAGTTTCCTGCCTTCTATGAGAGAGCTTCCTCCTTAGTTCTATGTACACGGGGCAACCTCTATAATTAGCTATGTGGTTTCCTCCACAGTTTCCACATTTCTTCAGACTGGGATCTGTTTTTGGTAACTTGCATTCTGAAGTTTTATGAATACTTCCGCATATCACACATACTGATGGTAATTTGCAGTAAGCTTTAGTATGCCCAAACTCCTGACAGTTTAAGCATTGAGGAGGGTCTTTGCGCGCTAGCGATTCCTCAACTGATACTCTGCGATGAAGCAGATATCTGAGATTGTAAATTGGGTGGGGTTCATTTTTTCCTTTCATGTAGGCATAGTCAAACGCTATTTCCACCTTAAACATGGGCTGAGGAGCCTTGAACTTATTGAGTATATTGTGAATGGATTTCACTTCGTAACCCTCATTTTCAACGGCCTCCTTTATTTCCTGTATGGGAACGTTGCTTTCAATGCCCTTGATTACAACTATTAGTCCCTTAGAGCTTTTGAGTTGGTAAGTGTAGTAATTCTTACGTTCCTGGTCAAAAAATTTGGAAACTTCACGATATTTTTCTTCCGTATATGTTTGAACTTTTGTCTCCAGCACCTTCCCCTTGCGCAGGGACACTACATGGAAACCGTCTTTACCAACTAAATGAGATAATCTGTTTACCAGATTGTTAGAAATAGCTTCCCTTAGGAATATTGGGGGAGGTTTTTGTGCTTTCTTAGG
>JAHXMU010000280.1:169751-205780 GCA_019455685.1 Philornis downsi | reverse complement strand
TTATAAATATTTGAAAACCCATTTTCCATAATTATAATTATACAGGGTGGGCCATATGAGTGTTGGCGATTTAATTCTTCAATTTCTCGGTAACGCGCGGCGCGGGGTGGCGGGTTAATATGTTGTTCGCTGCGCCGCTTCCTGGAAATTTAGTCGCCATGGAGCCGTACACGGGAGTGCAGCGTGCATTTTGTGTCCGAGCGTATTACGAAAACAATAAATCAGTGATTACTGCACGACGTTTGTATCGGCATGAACACAGTTTACACGATTTAAGTGAAGTTCCAAGCGCCAATGTGATACGAAAATGGATCAGAATGTTCGAAACAACCGGTTCTACAGTACCAATTACGGTTCGTGGTCGCCCAGTTTCTGCAAGATCAGCCGACATTGTGGAGCGTGTTCGTGTTTCAGTTCAGCGAAATCCGCAACAGTCAACACGTAAGAGAAGTCAGTCTTTGGATGTCAAAAGAACAACTTTACGACGAATTTTAAAACGTGATTTGCATTTGAAGGCTTATAAGATTCAGATAGTCCAAGAATTAAAACCCCATGATGGCAATAACCGACTTAACTTTGTCAATTTGATGCTAGAGCGGTTCAACAATTTCAACAACGTGATTTTTAGTGATGAGGCCAATTTTCACCTTAATGGCCATGTGAACAAGCAAAATTGTCGGTTCTGGTCCGAGACTAATCCCCGACGCTTGCATGAACGTCCACTTCACAGCCCTAAGCTTGTAGTGTGGGCTGGGATAACGTCAACCGGTATTATTGGACCATACTTTTTTGAGGACGAAAGAGGGCATGCGATGACGGTTAGAGCGAACAATTATTGCAACATGCCAGCAGACTTTTTGGTGCCAGCTTTGCAAGAACTTCAAGGCAACACCTCGAGAATGTGGTTTCAACAGGATGGGGCCACATGTCATACGGCTAGGGTATCCATAGAGCTGCTGAAAAATGTTTTTCCTGGAAAACACATTTCGAAAAGGGGGGATATTGAATTGCACGCACGTAGCTCCGATCTCTCTCCATGCGATTATTTTCTATGGGGCTACCTCAAATCGGTAGTCTACGAGAATAATCCGACCAATTTAGAGCAGTTGAAGAGGAACATTATTCAGGAAAGTAACAAAATACCGAGAACAACTTTTCAACGAGTTTTCCAAAATTTGCGACTTCGGTTCCAAGAGTGTCAAGCAGCCGAGGGAAGCCATTTGGACAACATTATTTTTAAGTCTTAAAAATTCCCATGCTTCAACTTTTTAAAAATACAAATATATATTTTTTATGTTTCGTAGTTTTTTTTAATTGAACACCCAACACCCTTATGGCCCACCCTGTATAAAGGTTTTTCCCCTTTTCCTTTCCCATTGTTGTCATAAATTTACTAACAGATTTTATAAAATTATAAGTGTTATTTGCTGTAAAAATCGTACGATTTGACCTCACTAACTATTTTTATATACATTTTCTGTACAACAAAGTATTAGATGAATAAAATTTAAATTGAAAATGAAATTGAAATCTTTGGTGAACTAACTGATTGATTTTTTAGCGGATTTTTTTTCCAGGATTATTCCAGTTTTATTCATTTGAAGAGATCATAAACTGTTATAATATGTCGGACTCACCACGGTACTGATTAGCGTCTCATGTCATTTGCCATGTAGTTTTCCAAGTTCTGCACAATTTGAGCTTTGCGTGTTTTTCCTCCATACACAATGCCGGAGTCACTATTTGTATGTAGGTGTTGACTGCATCTCAGTTCTCTACCTATCTAAGAATTGTGTTAACTATATTTTCGGCTACTAAGTGCACAGCATTTACATTGCGGCACCGTGGACATCTAGGTGAGTAGTCGTGCCCAAGCCGATATAAGTAGCATATATATGGTCTGTTTCCTGTTAACAATTATGTGAGATTATAGGTAATCTCTCTCTCTCTCTCTCTCTCTCTCTCTGACCCCGATTGCCCCCATTTTAGATATTTTGTAGGTCCATCGTCCCTTAGACGAATTGTCCCACGTGGTTTGCCATCTTTTCATGTTTTTTTTGCATTCCAATCGTACGGTTTGTTTAAGGCTTTTGGATTTTAATTTGTTGCATTGTCTACTTCGGAGGATTCTTCGGCTTACAGCTCTATCTGTACGACACCCACCACTATGCTCGATAAGTCCATAGATGTGGTGCGGTATACAGACTTCTAAGCATTTTTTTTTGTTTGAAGACTGATATCATGCTCTTCTTGGTCGTGTTCTTTTTTGGCCTTTCCCAGACTGGTTGGATATGGTGTAGAATGGAGTAGGTCTTTTGACGTTGTCTACATCTTAACATAGAAGACATTATTCTATTTCCGCCATTAGTTCCCTTTTTGCATGAACTTTTCAGACATATTTTTAACCAAGGCGTTTGTAACATCCGTTGCCTTCTTGTATAAACATTTCTCATGCCTTTTAAAGTTTAATTGATCATCGATCATTATGCACGAAGTGAGACTATTTCACTATTGCCCACATGTATTTTATGTACTTCTCTTCATCTTCTTTCTTCTATAAGTACAGCTACTCTGCTGGGTTCAGCTTTATTGATTTCAAGTAGAGTTAGATGACTCTAATCGCTTTATTAGAGTATAACTGGGCTTCATTCTAATATCTCGCTTTTCCAGGTTTATTAATTCCAAGTAGTTTCTAGTAGTTTCATTAGCGTATAACTGGGCTTCTTTATAATATCTCGCTTGTCCAAGTTTATTAATTCCAAGTAGAGTTAGATGACTCTTATCGCTTCATTATAACTGGGCTTCTTACTAGTACATACCTCGCTTGTACTACTACTGCAACATCAATAATTGTTGACTCCACTGTTACTTTTAGGTTGAATACTCGCACACTATCATGCATCAAGATCCATAGTAGGGGTCCAAAATAGAAACTTGGGAAACTCCTGGTGAAATTTTGTATGACTCTATACTTTTGTCAATTTCATAAGAAAGCGTCCTATTTGTAACAATATTTCACAAATTTTATCAGTTATCCTGGTTCTTGGGGCCTTCGAAATAACGATACGATGTAATCCCATATATTTCTTATGTTATCTATCCTTATTAGGCCATCTGTTGTCGCCAGTTCAATGGAGGTTACATTGCAAATAAAAACCGAATGAACTGCATGAATGAATGCGCCGTAAACTCCGTCTAAAATAACCATGATCTCATAAAATCCGTGTTAGATTTATCGCACATCTGTTATAGCTAGAAACGCCTATGCCGCCTATGCGGAAAACTGCGGTAATGAGCAGAGCTTACACAAATAATCAAACTTTTTCCCTCTTTTTGCACCTTCACTGCTTGAATCCACAAAGCAGTATGTTATTAGCTATCCTCATCGGAAGTCTGCCCTATGTTTGCCACTAAATGACTCAATTGTATCTTCATGTTTTCGACCTTATTGGCTACATACTGGTTTTGAACAGTAGATGTATATTTTTGGTTCACTCTTATCCCCAGATATTTCACAGACATCTGGGTCGGAAATATTATATCCCTTGTGTTCTTATTTATTTTAATGGGGAATGTCATCTCAGGAGCAGTGGCAGCTATATTAGCTGGTGTAGCCGGCTGTAAATCATTAACATTAGATGAAATTTTGGTTCTTAACACGACTTGTATCAGCTTGCATCATGCGTCGTCCAATGTATCTGCCTTTTGTCGTTAAGATTTCATAGTATCTAGTACCCTGCAGATTTGATTCCAGGTTTCCTGTGTACCTTCGAAAGTCATTTGTCATCTTCTCGTTCTACCACCTGTTATAAACAAGCTCTTTCTTATTTAGATAGCGTCAATTTCCTTTTAAAGATATTGCGGCAAACAAAAGTCACGCTCTTTTTCTATACTTCTATATTATAGGTATGTGTTAAATAAATTATCGCTGGCATTTAACAAGTCTCCATGTCTCAATTTGATCTACCTCTCTAATACTTTTCCGGCCGTATCCAACATATATCGGAATTCTGGATTTCCTTTTCTTTTCTTTATGAGCACCCGCTGTTGCCTCTTTCAGATATCTTGAAATATGCTTTTTACAGCATATTGGCTTGAACTCATAAGGAACCCAAGTTCCTTGCCTTTGAATCATTCCCAACTCATGCATATATATTTGACGAATTGCTTCGAGCAAACGACGCATAACTTTAAGGTAGTATTCCTTATTGACCGTACGACCTTGTGGCAAGGATGCATGATGCACCACGCCATTGCAATCGAAGAAAACAGTGATCAAAACTTTCACATTTGACCGAACTTGACGTGCTTTTTTCGGCTTCTGGACGCTTCCATTGGGATGATTGGTCTTTAGTGTCAATGTCATAGTCATACACCCATGATTCGTCACCACTTATGACCTTTTTGAGGAAATCTGGATCGTCGTTTTAACAACTCCTGAGTTATGTCCATGTGACGTTGTTCTTGCTCAAAATTTAGCAATTTTGGAACAATCTTCGCTGCCGCACGTTTCATGCCTAAAACATCCGTAAAAATTGCTTGACATGAGCCGAACGATATGCCAACGTCATCAGCAACCTCTCTAATAGTGGTTCGACGATTATCCAAAATCATTTTCTTCACTGCTTCAATGTTTTCATCGGTTGTTGACGTTCTCGGGCGACCAGGACGAGCATCGTCATTTACTTCGTCTCGGCCTTCCTTAAACCGGTTATACCACAATTGAACTTGTGTTCTGCTCATAGTAGACTCGCTAAATGCCACTGTCAACATTTCAAATGTCCTTGCACACGATCACACCGTATATGTAAGGTAGTAATACAATTTTAGGGAATTTTGTAATAATTTCACTAAATATTAATGTACATCTGAAAAGTGCGAACGCACTTGAATAAATAATCAAGTCATAAAAATAATATCAAACATTCCTTGTACACTGATTTATACGATATATCTGCATTAACTTAATGAAAATTGACTCATAATTCATCTTTAATTGATTGAAATTATATGAAGCACTGACTATGAATATTACACACTGAGCGTTTTATTGTTCTCTAGTGATTTCCACCTGAACCTGACGGCATCTGTTTATAATCAAACAAGTTACGTAATGTTAGATGTATGTAAGTACAACAGTTAGAGATTATTATTACACCTCGAGCTTCCAAGTGTCTGACTAGAGGTGTGTGTCAGTCACAAAGTCTATTGCAGCGATTGGCAACTGTTAAGGTATTGAAAAATAATTGATCTCCACATCATAACTGGTACTTACAAAGTACACTTATGGGTAACATATGGTTGTATATCTCTGTTTTCTTTTTTTTCTCTTCGCTATCTAAAGAAACCAAATATTAATAATTAAACAGCAATTTTATAGCGTTTGGAACGCTCTAATTTTTTATATAAAAATATGACGATTTGTGTGAAAGAAATCAGAACAGAACTACAGTTCAACCGCATACGGTCCATACAGTTCCGATCTCAGTGATATCCTGCAAATACCATCAACAAAATGAAAGTGAGTATATTGGAAAACGAATAAAATCCTTGGAAATGCAACAAAATAGTATCCTTGCAGTTCGTTGTCGCTATCTTTGCCTTTTTGGCTCTGGCTTTGGGCGTTCAATCTTCTGTGATTACCCAAGTTGCTGGAGTTCCCGGACTTTCTTATACTGCCGTCTCATCGCCCGTAGTTGCAGGTCCTTGGGCCCCATGGGCTCCTTGGTCTCCTTGGGCCGCCCCTTGGGCTCCTAGTGTGGATATTTCTGCTCCCGTTCTTGGAGGCGGACCTGGTACTTACGTCGCAAAAACACGTGGTGCTGTTCACGCCGCTCCTTTGGATGGTCATCTTAACTCTGTAGCTAATGTGAATTTGGCCCCTGCCCCCGGCACCCTCTAAATCTGTGGATTACATAGTCTGGGAATTGTTATCTGCCCGCCTTTCTTCACTACACGGGGTACACTTTGTCTTTGTTCACCTGTTTTTTTTTTTTCACTTGTTGCACCATTTTTCTTTTCATGAAATAGCTTAACACATCTTTCTCTTCTTTTCCTACTATCAATAAAGCAAATACTTTGTAAAGAGTCAAATTAAAATTTGCGTATCCTGCGTAGCATACGAGTATATGAATGATTAGGCTGTAGTCTGTACTTCTGTGGAATTCAAAAACTGTAATCTTATTAAAAGTGTCATAGAGATTACATGCTCATTAAACAAGTATGAAGACTTGCGAAACGGACGATAGGGATCAGATGTCGGCCTATAATCTAGAATTTTTTATTTTTTGAAAACGCAATCTTAATGGGTTTAGTGTTTAGTACTTAAATTCAAACGGTTGTGAAAAGTGTGGGACAGCGAGGATATAGCAATGGACGGGGTGAATCCTAAATTTTCTACTAAAACGATGTGGGGCAAGCATGGCAATCTGATCACAAATACGATAATTGCACTGCAATTGTTAATATAAAATTCCCATAAGCTACAAGTTCCAAATAGCAGAACAAGTGAAGAAACTATACCAGTTATAGACAATGGCATAGGTTGCTCAGCATCTAGCCAAAGCGAGAACAGAGGTAACACGATTTAAGAGTAACAAAACTGCGAATGCTGATGGTGTGCCCGCAGATCGGATGGCTGGAATCTAACAGTGTTGTGTGTTATGTTGAAAAATTCTGATAAAGTCTATTTCAGGTGACGTGATTTGGGCTTTATCAGTGCGACTTTATAAATCAACAAATGATTAAATAGTCACACTACGACAAATCCTGCAAAAGATTCTATAAAACATACTTTTTGTCAAGTATACCGATTACTAAATCTAACTACATGATACCAAGGCCGAATTTAGTACTCTTGTGAAATCTACACGTCTTTGTAGGCTAGCATTGGCTGAAGCGAAATCTGCAGTTAAGATGGATAAAAACATGATCAAGCCATTTTACACCAAATGGGGATTTAGGTAGGTTGACAGCCTATTTTGTGACCTCTTCAACATACTGTGTTTTGGAGATGATTGTTAGAAAAATTGGAATTAACACGATTAGAATTACCTTCAACAAAAGTTAATTGTTTGCGCTGGTGATAAAGATATCATTGGCAGAAAGCTGTGGAATATTATTGCAGTCCTCTCAAGCATTGAGATCGGGTCGGCAAATATGGATGTGATGGTAAATGACGATTATAGCGAGTTATTTGTTTCAATAAACAAAGAGTATATTCGTTTTTGATTTTTGGTGAATTTAAACAACTATGAATTTTGAGTGATAGATGTATATATCTACCTTGATCGCATTGTCAATAAAACCAACAATGTTAAAATGGAAATTAGCGAGAGGACACAAATCCCACTATTCCAGAATCAAGTTCTTTCTATCTTGCTGAATGCCGCAGAATCTAGAGTTAATGCACAACTGGATGAATCAGTTGGAAATGAAAATACTACATTTAACGAAGAGCACCGGCATCGTATGAATGCCAAAATCAAAATAGATCGATTGCATCTTTTCCTGTCACAGCTTAGAATGACAGATTGCAAAAGAAGCGCAGAAAGCCGAAGAGCTTGGGATTATTTACCACAAGCGGTGTATAATAAACCACAATGTATAGGGTGATTTTTAAGATTTTAGTTTTTCAGGTTGACAGCACTGGTTGGTAATGGCGTAAAAACGTCATCTGTTAAAAGTGGAAAGTGTACAGTATATTCTGCCATTTTATCATGGAATGACGAATGACCTACCACAACGTCTAATTTTTGGTGAATAGGCCTTACAAAAGCTCAATGAAAATCCGCTGTTTTATCGAAAAATTGTGTTCAGCGATGAGGCTCATTTCTTGCTGAACGGATACGTAAACAAGCAAAACTGTTGCATCAGGAGTGATGAACATCCACATGCCGATACTGATGCATCCCGAAAAAACGACAGTCTGGTGTGGTTTACGGGCTGGTGGCATCATTTTTCTTCAAAGACGACCGTGGAAGAAACGTTACCGTCAAAGGCGAACGATATCGAGCCATGATACGCGATTTTTTATATTTTTTTTGCCCCAATTGCCTGAGTTGAACTTGGTTGACATATGGTTTCATCAGGACGTGATCTTGCGATTTGACGCCTCTTGGTTATTTCTTGTGGGGTTACGCCAAGTCGTTAGTCTATGTGGATAAGCCAAACACTTTTGAAGCCTTACAGGATAACAAAACACGCGTTATTCGTGGAATACAGGCCAAATGCTCGAAAAAGTGACGAAAAATTGGACATTCCGAGTGGACATTTTGAGACGGAGCCGCGGGCAACATTTAGATGAAATTATCTTTAAAAATTAAATAGCAATGACCAATTTATTGATTCTAATAGAAGTGTTTTTCCGATTTAAAAAAAACTACGATTAAAAAATCACCCTTTATATTGTAGCGTCTTTTTTTTAGCAATGATTCTGTCTTTAAGACGCATAAGAGTTAATCCTAGATGATAAATTAAACTTTCAGAATTTTTGCTTCTTTCTGGAACAGTTTGCAGAAGATTAATTTTTTTCGATTAAAATGTTCTTCCGGGTTATCAAGTTATCAAGAGATTCCCGCTTACTTATTCGCTCATTCGTAAGCCAGATTGGTCGTGGTGTAAGGCCGCTGGATTATTTAATTGATTTTACGTCGTTTTAAATACCGTGGAAAATGCGCCACAAAAGACAGCCTCCTTTTAAAATACATCAAAAAAAAAAAAAAAAAAAAAAAAATAATAAAATAAAAAAAAAAAATACAAAATAAAAAAATAAATAAATAAAATAAAATAAAAAAAGAACCAGTCCATATATAATCATGTAATGTAGTGCCAAACTCAAATTGCATACTTTTCAATCGAGTAAGAGTATCTGCCCTCTATAGCGGTATTCATCCGTTTCTATAAGTAAGAAACCCCCCCCTTTCTAGAATTATATCAATCTTTGCTAGTTACTTTATGAAATGTCATATCTCTTTACATTTGGAGATACGTAAAATCTAAAGTATATATGAATCAGCCTACAACGATCGAGTTATTGAATGGCAACATTATCCTCGTCATCTGAAATGCTTGACTGAGTCATTCAAAATTGGAATCTAAGAATGGACAACGCTGTCAGTGCAAACAGTTGTAAAAATTAATTTTTTAAAAAGAAATGTAAAAAATAGTTTTATTATCCATTTTTCGTAAAGTCAAATAAAATACACATAAAAAATGATTTCGATTAAATTTTTGTTTCATTATAACGTTTGGACCTTGCCTGGCAAGGCTGTCGGCTGTTAAATACCTATCATATGAAGTATTATTTATTGCAAGATTTCTTATTTACGAATATGGATCGTTTAATAACCGAAGAACGCGTAGAAGTAGTTAAAACTTACTACAAATATGGTGATTCAAACGTGGGTATTTTTCATGCTTTGTGGGGTGATTACGGTCAGCATAATCGACCTACAGTGCAAGGAATTGACAAGATTAGAAAGAAATTTGAAGAGACTGAAAGAATTATAGATATGAAACCGAAAAATAAATAACCCTCTAATTATCTTTTATGACAATCCATTGTTAAATTTCATTGGTGTTTTCATTGGTGGTAAAAATTGCAGTGTTGGCGTTGCAATATTTTTGCGGGAAAATTTCCAATTTATGCTAATTTAAATCGATTTATTTCATACACAGCTGCAATGAAGTTGAGAACAAGCCATAGTTTTGCTTTCATTATAAATACAATTTTTCATATACGTTGGTTTATTCACGCACAGACCCTTTTGAAAATAGACTATATGGAAAAAAGAAAAAGAGATCAAGTATCCCGTTGATTTCAACCAGCGGGCCCCGCTGGGTTACCATATGGGCGTAATAAAATAGGGGTTTTTATAGTTACCTGGTTGTTTGAAGGGGCCCTTACACAGGCAAATAAATAGTTAATTTTTACAATTTACAATATTTACAAACTGTTTCATATAAGCAATTGAGTGCAATTCAACTTAATTCAGTGTAACTTGATATAAAGCAATTTTAATTCAAAACAATACAATTTAAATTAATGCAATTGAATTCAAAAATTCAATTTAATTCATAATTTTAGAATTCGCAATTTACTTTACTTTATCAAATACATTTTTCAATTCAATTTCAAATTCACATTTTAATTTACTTTACAAAATTCATTTTTTTTTTAACTCTTGAGAAGGAAGGATTAACTGCGTTAAACAGGGTGTTCTGTTTTCACAGTGACCATCTTAACGATAAGAATGGTGAATATACTCGTATATCAAATTAGCTGTGAGGTCAAGTGGACATTTCCAAAATATATGTGGTTGGTGTAACAGTCTATTCAGTAATCGCTCACAAGGATGACGCGTTTCGGAATCCATTTTTACTTAACATCACTGCTAATTTGGAGTATATTCTTTTTAAGCAATCAATAAATTTATATTTTTTATAATCTTGTACATTTAAGGGATATAATTAGGACTGTAAATTTATTTTAGAGTAGGGATTATTCGAATTTAGTGCTTTTGAAGGTAAGATAATGAATATGATAAAGTTAACTGGAATAAAATTTTGAAGTTAAAATTAAGGAATTAATTAAGTATATATTAAGCACTAATCAAAATGTTATTCATTTGATTTAGGGAAAATCAAACTGTACTTTGTCTGCTAATTTTGGCTCCGAACCATTGGTTGATGTTTAGATTTCTAGTGAAATTTTGGCTAATATTTTTTTTCTGCAGTCAATATGGGATTCTTTTCATTAGAATTTGCACTAACTTGTAATGTCACCTTGGAATATAAATAAAGTCAGTATTTTTCATTTGAAATAAGGATGCGTCAATAAATTTTACAGTAATGCGACTTCACCTGAAATTATACCAAATCAAGTTGGTGTAAAATATGTTGAAAAGAAGTATATAAAAAATTATCCATTAAAAGCTCACACTCTTCACTTGCAAAATATAATAAGAAATTTAAATTTTCCCATATCACTTGGAGGATAGCTAGTATATAGAAATTATAGTCGATATAGAAAGCAATCGTTACAATTTCGCTAATGAGATTTCGTAGAAAATGATTTCTCTCACTGCATGTGTTTCTTTTTCGTGCAAATGGTGAAGGTTGTGACTTAGATAATCTGCTGAAGGCGCAGATTCGTTCATTGGCTATGTTAAGATATAAATGTATTAAACTTGTTGGTAGATAAATTGTTTCCCAAAAAAGTAAGTAACCACAATTTGAAAAGGTAACACACGTTTTCAATTTTTTTTTTTCGACATATATTTTTTTACTAAAAATTTTAAACTAACATTTAATTTCACTTTAGCTATCACATATATTCCATATTCGCATTAGTTTCCAAAGACATTTCTTAAATGGTGCCAGGAGCAGGAGCCAAATTAATATTAGCTACAGAGTTCAAATGTCCGGCCAAAGGAGCTGCGTGAACAGCGCCACGGGTTTTGGCAACATAAGATCCTTCGCCGGCAACAACGACAGGAGCGGCAATATGCACGCTAGGGGCCCAGGGAGCACCCCAGTGTCCCCAGGGAGCGGCAGCTACAACGGGTGATGAAACGGCAGTGTAAGAGAGACCACCACCAGCCACTTGGGATACCCAAGGAAGCACTGACGAGTGGACGCCTAAGGCCAAAGCCAAAGTGAACAGCAAAGTGAAGGCGAACTGTAAAGTTAAACGAATATTAGTTTAATTATAAGGTTGAGCCTCTTTCAGGACATTGACCACTACTCACTTTCATGTTGTTAAGATTTTATACAGAAAACTAAACTGTCTTAATAGTTTGAAATCAGTTTCTATTCTGGTTTCTTCCATGCCCATATGCTGCGTTTTATAGTGAAATTATATTCTTTCAGATGGTCAAATGATAGTTAAACATCAGCACTTACTAATACTGTACTGCAATATCTGATAGGTTGTTCGACGAGAGCTCGCGGAACACAGAAGTTGGGTGTTTCAAACAATTTATGACAAATATGAAATAAATACTGGTTATGAAAGTATAATTATTGTTTGTGTTCCGAGGTTGCAATTAATGTATGCTTGAGATTTATATTATTGGATTATTTTATTGCGGATGTTGAAATAAAAACAAAAGACAACTTAATGATAAACAGTGACGTTAACTACAAATTAATGGATTAAAGTATGAAATTGGTGTAAAAATCAGAAAGATTAAAGTAGTAATGGTTTGTATACACTTCGAAGGCAGGAGATGTCAAATATTTTGAACAACATCAACTTTTGAGAAAATATTAAGATATCATTTGATGCATAAAGTTTAAAGATATGGCGAAAAAGAAACAACTACATTTTATGGAAACTAATGCTATTTCCATGTTTATATTCCCAAGTCCGTAAATAGAATCTAATCGAAGTAAAAGTAACAGTTTTTCTTAACGCTGAAGGAGGTTTGTGCTATGTGATGAAATCAATGATAGACGAAAATAAAACAATGAAGGCGTATTGTGGACCGCAACTTTGAGGACGATCTACCAACTCACAACCAGATAACTGGGCACGTTAGAATGACACTCTTCTTTTGCAAAATATGTCTACTCTGCCCACTCCTAACTAGGCCGGGCTAGATGACCTTTTCCAATACTCATTAACTAAAGTTAACTAACTAAAGTTACAAAGTCTGAAAAAGGGAATTTTCCAAATTCATCTGACGAGCAGTTTGAGTGTGATCTGGCGTTTAATTTGTTTATGGTACTCCATTTTGTTAGTTTAAACAAAGAATTAGTCTCAAATTTTATGTCGCAATTGGAATTTCCTTACAGAAGGCTTACAGTGATTCACCTTTTCAGTGTATTCAAAACGGATCGATATGTGGTGCAGGAATTGCTTCGCTCTGGTAGGCCATAAACATTTTTAGTTAAAATTAACAACGATAAAGTGAAGGGAATTGAAGATCGTCATTTAAAATTGAGAGAAACAGCCGCTAAACTTTATATATTTAACTAATCAATTCGTACCATTTTACATGATTGTCTGGGTAGCAAAATGCGTTGCTATTCATTTAGTTCCAAATTTTGAATTTTCTTCAAATACTCAATCACGTGAACGTCACCGAAGACATTCTACAATGACTTTATTCCCACCCCACATTGATGGAAAGCATTATAACTGGTGGCGAGACATGACTTTTTGTTGAAGAGATATGGTTTTCTATCATTTTAAAAGAATTTCTGGCCAAGATAATCAACAAACATAATTGAACAACCGCCATGTTCTCCCGCTACGGCTGACTTTTTCTCCTTCCAAAACTGAAGCTTCTATTATGAGGCAACCGTTTTCAGTCGACAAAAGACATAGAAGGGATTTCGAGTTTAGAACTGAAGTCTTTTCGGCAAAATGCTTTGAGAAATATCTTGACGATTGGATTATTCGGAAGAGGCCTACATTGAAGGCGATACAATAAATTAAAATGAATAATAAGTATTTTGTATTTTATTGACCAATTTTCAGTTCATCACAAATTCGTCAAAAAACGCAATTTTTGTGTTTTTCTTTATGAAAATTGCTCATTTAAGGCTCATTTATTAAAAAAGAAACAAATTTGAATATGTGTTGCTCTATACCATTTAAAATGATTTTCAGTGATCGTGTGAGACACTCTTAGGTTCTCAATAACTTCTCGAGTTGAAACGTGTTGTGATTTCGTACTCATCAACCTTACTAAGCCATCCGGAACGGAATATATTGAAACAATTTTGTTGAGGAAACCAAACAATATACGTACGCTACAAATATCCCAGTAAGCTTCCGTGATTTTTTGACGCTTTTTATATAAACAAGTAATGAAAATGCTTTCCTTCTTTTTGTGCCTTCATATCTATAACACAATTAGAAGTAAACTGTTCCATGGAAGCTTGAAATGTCAGTTGTACACCGATATAATACAAAGTTTCGTCAGCTCAGTTAAAGAAGTTCAAAAAGGACGACAGCGAAAAAACAGAAATTCTTGGCAACAGAATCTAAAATCGCACTGTATTACTATTGTTTCTTATCTATGATCCTTCTCACATTTTACATTAAATTTTTAGTCCAACATTGTCAGCATAAATTAGTTCAAATTACTGCATTATTCTATTAGACATGATTTGAATCAGGTCCAAGTGCTGTAACCAACAATTTTCCGACAATGTTTTAATTGCAGCAAAAAGTGGTATTAAATTCAATACACATGTTTATATTAAATTCTCATTTAAATACTAATATATTTGTTGAAGCCAAAGACACACAACTAATTCGCATTCAAATCGGGAGCAATAGTGCACTTTATGGAACTACATAAAATGCAAATTGAAAAGTTTAGTTAATTACTGACACCTGCATGTTTTAGATGTTGTCTTTAAATGTTCAGAGATATCAAGATAAAGTGAATTTATGGCTGCATAGCGATAATTCTAAGCATGGACTTGACTTTGGTTCTGGTTTTTGCATAAAATACAGTAAATAAAATTGCTAGATAGATTTGAAATAAAAAATGTGATATTTTTTTAAATTCTAATGCATACTGAGTATATGAAAATTTGAAGAAATTACTTAAAAACATATATGATATTAAAGCGGCGGTCATTTCGATGTGTCTGCGGACTACTTTGAGTTGCCAAGTAATCGACAAGTCTGTTAAATGCTTCTCAAACTGTGACGTTCGAAATCGTCATTAGATCTCGTTGAGTGAGTACAAAAATATAACTTCACTTAATGTGGGAAGCTCTATCATATCTCATCAATTTGTTTTTTTACCCCCTTTTGACACTAAATGCAGGGTGTCGGTCGGGAGAGTACACTACTTTGTTTGTTTATAATTTGTTGATTAAATGAAAGGGAATGGATCTTATATTGCTAAATGTTTTATTTAATGTCGGCAATTATGTATAGAATACAAAATCAAATAAGTGTCCGCCTCTGTTAACCTCACAAATGCGACCCCTTTTGAGCATATTTTTCGTACATTCTCACACATTTCACGCGGTATTTGATTAATTTCATCACGAATATTTTGTTGGAGTTGCTCAAGCGTTTCTAGTTTGTATCCATAAACCTTGCTTTTCAGATATCTCCACGAAAAGAAGTCCGGAGCAGTCAAATCGGGCGACCGTGGAGGCCAATCAACATCACCATTTCTTGAAATAACTTGTTTCGGAAAGAGGTCTCGCAGTAACTCCACTGTAATCCTGGCTGTATGAGATGTGGCACCGTCTTGTTGATAGGACAGGACCAAAGCATACAGTTGTGGCGTTAAAAAGTTTTCAATGATATCACGATATCGCTCCCCATTGACAGTTACCGTTACACCGTTTTCAGTTTCAAAGAAATAAGGTCCAATGATTCCTCCTGACCAAATTGCACACCAGACAGTCACTTTTAATGGATACGAAGGTGACTGATGAATAACTTGAGGGTTTTCCATTAGCCAGAACCGGCTATTCTGTTTATTCACATATCCATTCAAATGAAAATGTGCCTCCTCACTCATTACGATTTTTTCATGAAAATCGGGATTGTCATGGGCGAGCTGTAACATCCTATTGGCATATGTAAGGCGGCGTAAATGGTCTTGTGGAAGAAGCTCTTGTGAACTGAACTCAATCTTAAATGGAAACAAATGCAAATTCTTGTGCAAAATTATGGCCAAAGTTGTTCTTTGAAGACCAAGCTTTTGAGCACGATAAATAGATTGTTTTGAACACTTTCTTGAGCAGCAGTAATATTTTCAGCCGATCTTGCGGTGCGTTGTGGTCCATGCTTGGCCCTATCAGTTACAGACCCTCTTTCTTCGAAATCATTCACTACACGATAAATAGTACGTCTTGTTGGCACGTTGTTTCTCCCAAAATTTCACGTAACTTTTTCATTGTCACAGTAATCGATGATTGATTTTGATAAAATGTTTTAACGATTAAAACACGTTGGTTTATCAAATATTTTTCCATAATAAATTTACCACGTCTCTACTTTACGTCTGCCAAATATGAACTATCAATACCAATGTTTACCATAATGGCGGCAAAACAAAGTGGTATACCCTTCCGACGGAGACCCTGTATAATAACCCCACAAAAAAGATGTTGAAAACTTCTTAAATCTAAAGCATGATAGTGAGAATCTTCTGTATTCATATGAAATTATTGAATTCCATAATCGTACAGTACGAAATCGAGAAGAACACTGCCTTATTAGCGTTCTTGCCAGTGAAAGTTGTAAAATATTGGTTCTTGAAAACCTTCCAAATACAAATTAGGAAACTATGTACTTGGGTGTGCCAAATTTCATAATTTTGTAGAAAAACAAAATAATTCTAAGGTCGATAAAGTTTTCAAATGTTCATCTCAAAAACTCAATGGTAGATGGTGTAACGTGATCATAATGTTTTCATTTACACACAAAACGAATTGTACGGTTAAAACATATTTGTAATCGCTCCACGACCTCTACTTGTTGCACAATGAACTTCTAACCCATACATAACTTTGCGATATGTTTTTGTATTTTTAGCGGAAGAGACACATTTATGTTAAATAACTTCCGTAGCGAACATGTAAATTTAGAAGCTACCTGCCTGTTATGGCTTTCAAATTTGAGAGCACCATCAATATTAAATTCTAATATTTTTATGATGCTAACATTATTAATATTTAAACCATTTAACATAAACGAAACAGATCTACTACGGATTAAGTTAAAAGTTAATGCTTTTGATTTAGACGGGTTTATATGTATAAAGTTATTTTCACACCAGCGACTTCCTCACCTCATTATTTACACGATTTTGGAAGTTATCAAAAAAATCCTTGTTCTCATAAGCCAGGAGTTGCAAATCATCAGCATATAAATGAGCTTTAAGAGAATATATATGTCCAAAGATGTCATTGATGCAAATTGAAAACAACGTGGGCCCTAATACAGAACCCTGCGGTACACCACGATATGTCCGTCTCAAATCCGAGTTTACACCCTGAGATTGAACATATTGTGTTCTGTAACATAAAAAGGGATGGATGAAATGACATGCCGATGTCGAGAAGTTATAAATTTGATATAACTTATTTAATAGTGTTTCATGCCATATTGACTCAAACGTACGGCTAAAGTCCAACCTAATTAAGGCCACGATATACTTATCATCTAATTTAACCCTTGTTTCGTCAATCATGCTAACCACTAACGATACTGTACTGTGCCCTTTGCTAAATACTGATTAAAATTCTGATAATAATTGATTTTCCGGTAAATATAAACACAGCTGGTCATGAACACGCAGTTCGAAAATACAGTTTGAATACTTATCGGATATGTTGAGGTAATTATAATAGTACAAATAGTACCAATAGTACTTAAGGGTGGCGCATAAGTAACGTTAACGCTGACTATATTGAATGTGCTCTTGTGCATCATTTGGTTGTAACTCGTTAACCAATTGCATCTTATGGAGAAAAAGATGTAACATATGTAAAATTCTTTGCAAAGACCGCCTAGACATCTCTAACTGCTGAGAACGTCGCTCGGTGGAAGTTTCGGGGTTTTCCCCAATATCTGCTTCCACTCGAGCAATGGTCATTTCATATCGAACTGCACGAGGTCTTCCAGCACGCGGAAGATTACAGACAGCCTCAATCTGTAAATTGTTGAAGCGCTAGGAACATTTCGAACATGAAGGAAATTTCGATATGATCTGAATAATCGAAAGCTGACTTTCAAAGCAAAATTGAACAACTTTGGTTCTTTGTTCAGTGTTGAGCCTTTCCATCATAAATTTCCCAAGTAGTATTTAGTTAATTCTGTAAAGAGACGAAAAAAAGACTTAAACAAAAAATGTATTCACTGATCAAATCTTTGGGTTACTTATGCGCCACCCTATAGTACAAAAAGTACTGTATAGTGTTGAAGAAGATAAAGTCGAAACCTGTGGGATCAGCAGGCATCATTTCTCAATACCTCCCCGTGTCAATTTTGCATTATCTGTTTATAAATGGCATCGATATTTCGTGATGCCTTAACCTTTAAATAAGTCTTCAACTTTAATGAGATGAAGTTTGTTCATCGGGTGATTCACATTAAGAGTTGTAATTAACTAACAGAAGAATATTATTAATGATTCTAAAGAATAATTGCTAGCCAATTATTCCAGGTTTTAGGAAATAGGGTGTTTCAACAAGAACGCAAGATTTAAATTTGGCGCCATTCGAAGTGTCATTGTTTGACATTTGAACAATTGTTATTGTTTGCTAGTAGAAGGTACGAGGTTAGTAATAATGGAACGCTACACGAATGAACAACGCATTCTCATTGTGAAATTGTTTTACCAAAATGGTGAAAGTTTTGCGGCTACAGTTTGCAAATTGCGATCAATTTGGGGTCACAATAATGCCCCAAAAGAGTCAACTGTAAAGAGATTAATCGATAAATTTACCAAAACTGGGTCTGTTACTGATGTAAAGACAACAACGCGCCTTCGACCAGGTTGATCGACCGAAAATGTCGCAGCTGTATGTGATGATGTCGCTCAAACTCCATCCACCTCAATTCGACACCGAGCTTTGCGAATTGGTGTCTCAAAATCCACTATGCAGCAATTTTTGACGAAAGATTTGCATCTTCATGTATACAAAGTTCAATTGACTCAGGAACTGAAGCCAGCTGATCATGGACAGCGAAGGGAGTTCGTTAATTGGGTATTGAAGAGACAACATGGAAATGCTGATTTTGCCGATAAAATCATCTTCAGTGACGAGGCCCATTTCCATCTTGATGGCTTCATCAATAGGCAGAATTGTCGCATTTGGGGTGAGGAAAATCCTCGAGTGATTCACGAGAAGCAAATGCATTCTCAACATGCCACTGTGTGGTGTGGATTTTGGGCTGGAGGAATCATTGGACTTTTTTTTATGAAAATGAGGCATGTTAAGCGCAAACAGTCAATGGTGTTCGGTATCGTGAAACCAGTTTTTTCGTGCCTAGAATTGAAGAAATGAATTTGGAGGGCATGTGGTTTCAACAAGTCAGCGCCACATGTCATACAGCCAGAGAAACAATTCAATTCAATTTACATCTTGCGTTCTTGTTGGGACACCCTTATATATTTAAGTAGCCAATTCTTGCATCATAAATATCAGCCATCTTATAATATTGTTATAAGATTATAAGATTTGTGAAATAGTCACGTACGAGTATACTAACTACAGTACAAACAAGATATAGAATTTTAAACTCAGTTGAACAATTAATGAGCTGGGATAGTTAAAATATTGGCGAAATGGAAGACTTTGTAGAATTTAATAGGGAATTAATAACACCTGTTAGTCGCAAATATGTCGTAACAAATAATGATGTTATTCGCCAGTTATGGTTATAATTAAGTTCTAAAATAAACGAATGTCTTTGTAGTTGTAACTTCTATTTGCAACTTAATTACTGCCGCGATTATATAAAGCTTAATAAAATGCTAATGTTTCTATTTATTTCACTATAATTATCTGGAGCAAAAGAATTTTCTAAAGATATCACCACATTGCTATGCTTGATCTCTTTTTGCTCTTAAGATAAGCAATTACAATAATTTGACATGATTTCTCAATTGGTCATTAAACCGCGTTGGTTTATGGTCCAGGAATCGCAAAAAAAAAAACTGAATGCTGAGTTTATAGCTAGAAACGCTACCACACCTAAAATGTAATGGTAATTTGTCATTAATTTTATGATAATTTGTGCGATAATTAAATATGATTGTTAATATGGTTTAGGTGAATTAAATCGCACCGCACAACATGCAATTGGTAGGAAGGAAATCAAAACGTTATAACTGTTGATTGCATTTACTTTAAAGTAACAGACTTGTCAGTTAATAATTTGCCAATAGGCGACTAAGACTTATTGAATTAAATTAAATTAAATGAATAAGTTTAAATTTAATTAGGATTTTAAGCGATTTTCTTATGGAGAGGAAAATATTTAGTTATAATCAGGAGTTGATAAAGTGTATAACATATTGATTACAATGCACTCATAGGAGAGAATTCCAAATGGTTTAATCTTCTGTGTTCCTTTCACATTCCTTCACAAAAGATTTGATTCTTCCTGTCGGCTTCATTAACATTTAACTCGTTTCTTGCTGTAGAATTTTCATCCTACCTCACATCATTATCAATAAAACAATTGACGTCGCCGATGTGGGTCCATAAATCATGATCCATATCAAGCACAGTGGTTCAATGGGAATAAAAATAGGGAACATTTTATTTACGGTCAAAACTACGTGTCGTAGGGATATAACGGGTTAAGGTTTTATATTAGCCTACTTATCTGTTTATGGGGACATTAATCTTATGCTGATTATAATACAGGGTGTCAGTCGGAAAGGTATACTACTTTGTTTTGTCGCCGTTTTGGTAAACATTCGTCTTGACAGTTCATATTTGACAGTCGTGAAGTAGATACGTGGCAAATTTATTATGGAAAAATACTCGAAAAACCAACGTGTTTTAATCGTTAAAACATTTTCTCAATATCAACCATCGATTACTGTGACAATGAGAAGGTTACGTGAAATTTTTGGGAAAAACAACGTGCCAAAAATACGCACTATTTATCGTGTAGTGAATGATTTCGAAGAAAGAGGGTCTGTAGGTGATAGGGCCAAGCATGAACCACAGCATATTGCAAGATCGGCTGAAAACATTACTGCTGCTCACGAAAGAGTTCAAACCAATCCATCAACCTCAATTCGACGCCGTGCTCAGAAGCTTGGTCTTTAAAGAACAACTTTAGCCACATTTTTGCACAAAGATTTGCATTTATTTCCATTTAAGATTCAGTTGACACAAGAGCTTCTCCCATAAAACCATTTACGCCGCCGGACATACAAGTATGCCAATAAGATGTTACAGCTCGCCCATGACAACCCCTATTTTCATAAAAAAATCATAATGAGTGACGAGACACATTTTCATTTGAATGGATATGTGAATAAACAGAATAGTCGGCTCTGGGCAATGGAAAACCCTCAAATTATTCATCAGTCACCTTTGCACCTATTAAAAGTGACAGTCTGGTGTGCAATTTGGTCAGAAGGAATCATTGGACGTTACTTCTTTAAAACTGAAAACGGCGTAACGGTAAGTGTCAATAGGGAGCGATATCGTGAAATGATTGAAAGTTTTTTACGCTACAACTGCGTGCTTTGGGCTTGGTTAAAATGTGGTATCAACAAGACGGTGCCACATCTCATACAGAGAGGATTACAATGGAATTACTGCGAGACCCCTTTCCACAACAAGTTATTTCAAGAAAGGGTGATCGCCTGATTTGACTGCTTCGGACTTATTTTTGTGGGTATATCTGAAAAGCAAAGTATATGCAAACAAACCAGAAACGCTTGAGTAACTCAAATAATATATTCGTGATGAAGTTAATGAAATACCGCGTGAAATGTGTGAGAATGTAATGAAAAATGTACTCAAAAGGGCTCGCATTTGTGAGGCTAACAGAGGCGGACATTTATCCATACATAATTGCCGACATTAAATAAAACATTTATCAATATAAGATCTATTCTCTTTCATTTAATCAAAAAATATAGACAAACAACTACTTTGCTACCTTCCCTACGGACACCCTGTATAAAAGAAAAAAAATAAAACATTTCCCTTGCATCCCATGAATATGGTATGGGAGGCCTTCTCACATTCAGTGAGCTAACACACATTCTATTTTGAGATTCACTCAACGGGACCTACAGTTTAACAGCGATGTCGAACGTTACAGTTTGAGAAGTATTTCCAAGACTTGTCGATTATTATTCGACTACTCAAAGTGTTCGTCAGACGCATCGAGGTGACCGCCGCCAAATAATGATAAGTGGCTGTGTGCGAGGTTGAACCCGGAATCGCGTGAATGATAGTCGCGTGTACTAACCATAGCACCCCTTTATAGTGGATTTTGAACTAAAGGCATCAACATCTGGTCAGATAATACGAGTCAATGATGCTCATTATTGCGACATAATAGTTTTTTTTTTGTTTTTCAATTACTGTAGGACTCGTTTGCTGTTTATGTGAATTTTATAAATTAGCACAATTTTCAGTTTTTTATTGTAAAGTCAATTTGCTTTTTATAATTGTTTAGAGCATTTGTTAATAAAGAGTTTACATTATCTTTTATTTATCGAATAATCGAATACCTGTTTTCCGCGCAAAGTATTTTTTCGAAAACTAACTCATAAGCCAGTTTTCTAAAAATTTCGATTATGTGAACATTTTGGGGACGACTCAGGAAAGACATGTATCAAGAAAATAAAAAAAAAAGAAACAAAAGAGTTTTTTCAGAATATGTAAATTTTGAAGAAGAGCAGCAGCTCATCAGTCACGTCGATGCTCTTGGATACCTGTTTAATCTTTACCTATTTGCATTGATAGATTGGTGTAGGTCAGTGGTACTCAGCAAAAGCATATTAGTTTTCCGGCGGAACCAAACTCAGCCATGGCTTTATATAATATACTTTGCCATCAATATGTAACAATATCAATATAATATATGTATATCAATATAATACGTATATGTATATATACATATACATATACAGTGCTTATCAAAATGATAAGACTCATGTTTTTTTTTAAATATTTTCTAAGACATCTCACCTGGTAAGATCAACATTACATTATTACATTTTAAAAAAGAATTGCCAAAAATTTTAAATCATTTTGTAGTAACATTTTTAATTTTTTTTAACAAATTAGCAAAAAATTGGGTTTACAGCCGTACCAAAATGATAAGACATCTTTTATCTTAACGCTTAAAATTAAACAATATGTTTTGATATCCTTAAAAATTTTTTTTAAATGAATAATTAATTGAATTTCCCTGGGCTCTGCCAACATCAAAAATGCGTTTTTTTCCGTCGAATTTGAGAGGTTTTCGAATAAATCAGGTTCTAGGAGATCCCATTCTCTGCAAATTGCTTTTTCTAGTTCAGCAATGCTTCAATATACTCTATTATTTTTGTACATACGCTTTACCGGTATCCCCTAAACATTTCCAATTGGATTTGGATCCGGGGAGCATTCTGGCCGGTCCATTAAATCGAAGGAACAGTCCTGTAAAAATACCCTTGACTTGTGTGGATTCTTGCGTTATTCTGCATGAAAATGTATGGATTTTCCCTAATTTCTCATAGGGATGGTAGCAAACTACTCTCTAGAATTTGAATGTAGTTGGAGCTATTCATTCTGGAGCTTGTAGACAGCAAATTTAGCTTTCCAATTTTGTTTAAAGCGCCCCATACCATGACCAATCTCCCATCAAAGTTCCTTTTTTGAAAAAATAGCGGTTCTTTTGTCAGATCACACCAGTAATGGCGATATCCATCCAAATTAAATTTTTTCTCATCAGAAAAAATTACTTTTACCTAAGAAAACGATAGTACACATGGAAGGTTCCGATATAACATCTTCCTTACCGAATCCCAGTTTGTTTGTAAGTTTCTGAGCGCGAATTGAACTCTGGCAGCTTTGTGACGAAGAGTTAAATGGGGTATCTTTTTAAGCACACTTCGCACAATATGCTTAGACTGATTTAAAGTTCTCCAAACAGTCATGACAGACACTTTCTTGCCGGAAATCGAAGCAAGTTGGGCACAGGATATAGCCGAATTGCTTGATTTGTTTACAATGCGCCATTTTTCTCTCTCATCAAAGATTGAATTTCGACCAGTGCTTCGTTTTGTACCGTAACTTTACGGATTTTTTTAAAAAATTGGCAATAACCGAGCGGCTACGACCAATTTCACGTCAAATTTGGCTAACAGTCCAGTCGGACTTTAAAAAGGCCAGGATGTAGCCCTTTTCTTCCTCCCTAAGCAAGTTAGACCGCACCATGTTATTCAGTTAAGTCAATATTAAAGTTGAAATCAATAAAAACTACCAAATAATGCAATCCTACTTCATTAACTCCACTTTAAATACTGTCGGAAAATTTTTAACCTTAAAGACACACGCAGGACCACATATGTTAAATATGTTAAAACACTGGAAATAAAATAGTTTATATCGTAAAATACTGATACCACAATAGTTGAAATACTAGCCTTATGTTGGATACAAGATATTAATGCTTAAATGCCAATCATTGGCCTCATCGTCATCGGTCTTCAATAGCTTTGCTACAAGTTAGCCACAAGAAACTAAATAGAAATTTATTAAAGGATTTCTTCCTTAAACATTCACAGCCTATCACGTTGCCTTTTCGTTGAGTGCTCAACTTGATTATTTGTATCATTTATAGACAAAAAGTGTTTCTGTGTCCAACGTCTCGAATTCGGAAACTTAAAAATATTCTATCAAAATATGTAGGCCGACTACGCAAACTTGTTTCAATCTATAAGTCTCTTTGTTTGTGATATCAAAAACAATTGAAATTGTAGTCAACCATAGGAATGTCGTCGCTTTTTATAATGACAATTAAAATACTTTATCTCGCATGCCAAAGATTGCTATCATATTTCGGTTAAAACTAGCAGTACAAGTTGCAGCACATTATTGCTGGTGACAAGTGTTCAAGCTATTGTTAGCATGTGTTTACAGGAACTACTTAAAATAATTCAGAAAAAAACCAGTAAAAAAAAGGAATTTACCAAAGCAACAAATGTATTCTGTTCAACTATTGTGTTATGGTTAAAAATCACTGCCATTTTTTACAGCACCGTGTAGGAAGTACAATGACTATTCATGTTTCTTTCGTCGAAGTGAACTTAAATCTCATATCATGTTCTATGATCGTTGTGTCTAGCGGATGTCGATCATTTGGTATTTAGAACAATTTCCACTTATCAGTGTGGAATTATGCACAGCAAACGTTAGATATTTATGCAAATTTGCATTAGAAACATTTAATGGTGTTGGTTAGCTACAATTTAGGAAAGTTGAAATAAATTCAAATAATTCATAATAATTAAGGGAATAATTTGGCCATAGCAAATTTTTCGCTTACTGCTAAAGTAATATTAGGTGCGCAACTAAGTTCCCGCTGTTTGCCAATAGATGCCGCCAGCTGTAAGTGCTAGTCGATTCTGACAAAACATAAACCTCATGAACCAATCTTAGTCATATGGAAGACATACCGCCACGACACAATAGTGATTTTCTTTTGACGTCATATTCTTTTGGTTGTGTGAATATCTATGATTTTGTGCAAAATAATAGTCATATGCGGGAAATATTGATTTTCTTCTTTCAATCGACGAAAACTGCAGCTGAAGATCGTCGAGAGCTTCTAAACGTTTACAGAGATGCTGCTTTAAGTGAAGTCTGCTGCTTGAAGTTAAATTCGGTGATTTTGATGTAGCGTGAAGGAAGATGAAAAACCTTCGAAGACACTGAATTGACGGCATTGCTTGATGGGGATTCGTGTCAAAGGCAGGTAGAGATTGTTTCAGTATTAGAAGTTACCCGCCAAGCTATTTTCAACAGATTGCATGCGTTGGAAATGATTCAAAAGCGAAGAACTTGGGTTCCTTATGAGTTGATGCCAAAGGACGTAGAGCGTCGTTTTTTCGCCTGTGAACAACTGCTTCAGCGACAAAAGGAGGAGGGTTTTCTTCATAGTATTGTAACGGGCGATGATAAGTGAGTTCATTACAGCAACCCAAAAAAAAAAAAGAAAGTCATGGGGGTTGCCCGGTTATGGTTCTACGCCGTCACCGAATATTCACGCTGCGAAGGTTATGCTCTATATTTAGTAGGACCAGTTCAGTGTTATTTATTAGGAGCTGTTGAAACTAAGCGAAACCATCACTGGGGATCGGTATCGACTTCAATTAATGCTATTGAGCCGAGCTTTGTGCGTGAAACTCCCACAATACGCGGAGAGGCACGAACCAGTGATTCTAAGGCGGTCCAAAATCTAGCCGACCTAACAACGGATACGCAAACAAGTTGGGAAATATTTTCTTTCTTTTTCAACATAATCTTCTTTAGATCGATATACTTTTTCCAGCGATATTCAATAGCTTCTATTCTCTACATATAGTGAGAATTATCAAACTCCTTAACATAGCCATCAACCGCAGACTGTGAAGTGGAGCATTGTCTTGATGAAACAACACTTTCTTTTCCGCCAAATGAGGCTGTTCTCCATAGTTTAATCACCTAACCGCTGCAATGAATTAGCATAACATCCGCCGTTAATAATGTTTCCTTTCTAAAGATAACACTAGCCAACAAAGTTTTGGACTGGAGAAACCAAATATCTTTCCTAGGGTAATTTGGGGGGCTGAATTCGAATCTGTAATTGTTTTTTCTCTACCACGTCAGGTTTTCAAAATACAAAAAAATTTTATTATTCGTTTTTTACTTAAAACATCGTTAGTTTATTTAAAAATCAATGAATTTTCAAGACTGAATGGCATTTTTGGAACGTCGTCTGTATTTTGAAAATACTATTATGAAGATTTAGAATGAATGTGGGCTTCTGTCCTTAATATAGCCAACAACCGCAGACTTCACCTCTTCATTGTTGGCAAGTTGTTTACCACTGAGACGTTTTTTCAAGTTAGAAAATAGTCCAAAGGAGCTAAATCTAGATAATAAGGTGCGTGGTGAAGCAATTCAAACTTTAATTAATAGTGGACGTGCGAACTGGGGCATTGTCTTAATGAAACAACACTTTCGTTTCCGCCAAATGAGGCTTTTATCCCTTAGTTTAATCACCTAACCGCTGCAATAAATTAGCATAATATCCGCCGTGGATAACGTTTCCTTTCTGCTGATGACACTAGCCAACAAAGTTTTGGACTGGAGAAACCAAATATCTTTCCTAGGGTAATTTGGGGGGCTGAATTAGAATCTGTAATTGATTTTCTCTATCACGTCAGGTTTTTAAGGCTTCAAAAGGTTTTTCACGTCAGGTTAAAAAAAATGTTTTTATTCGTGTTTTACATAAAATATTATTAGTTTATTTAAAAATTAATTAATTTTTCAAAGTGCATTTTTCAAAGCATTATTAGAGCGTCGTTTGTATTTTGAAAATACTATTACGAAGATTTAGAATGAATGTGGGTTTCTGTCAAAATAATAATTGTGAAATTGTATTGTCAGTTTACTGTTTTACAGTATTGCCAGCTTGCGATAATAAATGAACAAGACGTGATAGCCCGATTTTTTTTTCGAATTAAGCGCACCCAGGTTAGTTAAAAACATGTTTCGTTTGTGCAGCCAATTTTTTTTTCCAAATTTGTAAACCAGTGTAGTCAATAAAAATAATACCATGTGCATCACAAACAACAGACGCCATGATCTTGCCTGCAGATAAAACCCTCTTCGTCTTCTTTGGACACGATTTTCCCATTCCACTGTCCAGTCCACTGCTTTGACTTTTCTTTTGTCTCAAGTGTGAAATGGTGGACCTTCTCTCATCCATGATTATAAATCGACCCAAAAACTTGGGTTTATTGCGGTTAAACATCGCCGACCACTCTACTGAAACATCTTCACGCCACTGTTTTTACTCTATTGAAAGCAAGCGCGGCACCCATCTCGTGCAGAGCTTTCTCATCTTCAAATCTTCAATATACAGTCAATATACGGTATATACCTATAGCGCTTTTTGAAATACTTATGATTTTAGCTATCTCGTGCACTGGCGATCATCCAATACCATTTGGTGGAGTTTTTTAACTTTGTCTAGCGTAGACACCTCAATTTGTCGACTTGAAACCCAATATTTAATAGTCGTAAACGAAAGAACAGGCTCTCCCAGAGTAGAATCTAGCTCTGCCTTAATATTGGTTGGACTGAGACTTTTGAAATGGAAATATTGGATTACATATCAGTGAGCAATGTTTTTCCACGTTTATAAATTCGCTGAGATCGCTTACTTTTAATGACTCAAATAAAAATAATAAACAATGTGGTGCCTTGAAACGTAAAACTTATGTTTTATAAGGGCGCCACATCTATACGTGAACAGTTTTTTGGAAACAATAAGAGTAAAAACTACAGACAAATTGTCGCTGAATTGTTGAAAAATTATCGCGAATGTTACTCGACATGCATTTTCTTCATTCTCATTTAGATTTTTTCCACAAAACTTAGGTGCGGTGAGCGACGAACAAGGAGAGCGTGCTCACCAAGATTTAATGAAAATTTAAAGAAATTATCAAAGATTTTGGGACAAAAGCATGCTGGAAGACTATTGCTAGACTCTAATACGTAAATCCAAATCCAAAAACTACAAACGACGTTCAAATAATGCCATTCACTTCTGAAAATTTATTGATTTTTAAATAAACTAATGATTTTTTATGTAAAAAACGAATAAAAACGTTTTTTCTTTTGTATCTCGAAAACCTGACGTGATAGAGAAAAATTAATTGCAAATTTGAATTTAGTCCACCAAATTACCCTAGGAAAGATATTTGGTTGCTCCAGTCCAAAACTTTGTTGACTAGTGTTCTCTGCCAATGGGCCATAATGCTGCTATTCTTAGCTCGATTTGGCTCTGTGCTGTGCAATTTATATTACCGTCTGTAAGTGGCGGGATTTATTCACTTATTCAGCCCGTTACTGGTAGCTTATATAAACACTCTCTGCATAATTAGGTCTAATTAGCTATGGGTCTATTTCATAATTTTCTTGTTTGTTCCCATAATAGCGATATTTAAGAATAACAGTTTATCAGGCCACTGCATGTGATCCCACTGTTGGGACTGCCAATGACCACTTGGCTGGTATGAGTTGAGTTTTGGCAACAGATATTAGCTATTTGTCTAAGAAGCATCGGCGTTAGCAAGTCATGTGTGTTTCTGAAGTAGTTACCTTCTCACTTTTCTTATCATTAGATTGATGTATGATGATATTACCAGGAAATGCTTGCTTGGAGGTCGGCAATATTTGGTTGCTTGGCAAATTCTTCAAGTGATTTTAGTTACTCTCAAGTGAATAACAGTCAGAAAGCCCAAATTAGAATTTCCCTATTCTCTACAAGAAGGTTTGAATTACATTCGTAAAATGTTGTGCTTGAGGGATTGAATATTTTTTGATCCATTTATTTCCATTCCATTTATTTCACATATTTTTTTAAGGACTTGAACTCCATATTGCCATATATGAGCTTTCAATAATATTCATCCATTTGTTGAATATGAACATAAGTTAATCACTTTCCTTGAACTTTTATTATTTAAAAGGAGTGAATAACACTTTTTAATTTGTAATTTTGTTTTCTTTGCTTTCTATGATTCATTCATTCATTTATTTTCACATTTCTATGCAATTTTATTACAAAACAGGTATAACAATGTAAAATATTTAACAAAGTTTTCTTAAAATATGTAAATTACATAAAGAAAAATGATAATTTTTTATAGATTTTTTTTTATTTGTGTTGTTGCAGTGCTATATATTTACAGTTAATGAGTACGAAAGGTGGAGAGAGGATAAGCAAGGAGTGGCAAGGAGTGATTGCCAGTCTACTGATTTGTTCTGGCCAATGATTGTTGTTGGACTTGTGGGTGATGCACAGATATAAGTCTCTGAAAGCGGGATATGAAAACGGAGCAATGCCAACAAAGCCTAATCCAGCTATTGGAAAGAATGTGTGCAATTAGATGGTGTCGGTTGACGGAAGAAGGCAAGCCGTTGAACTCTCAAGCGGAAGACAAAATTCAGGCCAGTGATATAAAGAAAGGCAGTGATATTAAAAAAGGCGGGAGTAAGGTAGTCAACTTGAAACATGGGGAAGAATAAACCTAGTTAGGCATCAAGTGTCATCAGATGAGCTTGTCAGTTCGAGATAGTTGCAATTGCTGGGCATATTTAATGGGTACCGGGTGCAGGGGCCACATTCACTGAAGTGGCAGAATTAATGTGACCAGCCAGAGGAGCAGTGTGAACGGCACCACGAGTCTTGGCCACATAAACACCAGGTCCATGGACTGCAGCAGCATGGCCGGGTCCTTGACTCAAAGCAATACCGGGATAACCACCCCAGGCACCATGACCGGCGAGGCCCCAAGGAGCATGGGCACTGACATCAACAGCAGCATGACCGTGGTCCCATGGGCCTCCCCATGCGCCTGCCCATGGTCCATCCCAGTGTCCGCCCCAAGCACCAGCACCCCATGCACCGGGACCGACGTGAACACCCAATAACGATGATTGAACACCGACAGCAAGAGCCAACATGACTACGGCAAATACGAACTGGAAGGAAAGAAAAAATTACATTTAAGTAGGATTGAGTATAAGAACCCATTGTATTAAGAGCATAAGTAGTATAGAATTTATTAATCTTGTCATTGAAATAATTATGTTTTCTATTGTAAGCCGCAATTCTCAATTTATTTGATAATGAGTATAAAAACTCATCGTATTTAGACCATAAGTAATACAGAATTTATTGTCATTGAAATAATTATGCCAATTCTCAATTTATTTGATGATTAACGCGTGGTACCTTCAAATAATTTCAAATATGACAGTATTTTCGATGGAGAATTAGCATACTGTTGTTTTTTTTTTTTTAAAGAAAAATTAAAACATTTCTTTTTTTAAGCGTTTTTTATATATTTCTTCAGATATTTTTAGTTGAGATAGAATTCCTTTCCAATTTTAAATTCCCAATACACGCTGATTAATGCATCTTTCATACCTCAAGTCTGTTGTGCTGATAGTTGCATGCCTTAAGCCGAAGAAATTGAAATTGTCTTCGAAGCAATTTAGGAAAAATATATGAAAATCTAATTTATAATACTATAGATGAGATTGCCACGTCTCACAGGATAATATTCGATGAGCAATTTAGGTTTAAAAAAGAAGAAGGAGTTATTCGCCAAATTAGTAGAATAAAAACACAAAATAATCAGGAACAAGCGTAACAGAACATCAACAGGGTTAACATCACTTGACGTTGAGATAGTATTCGACACTATATGGCGTCACGATCTATTTTTTAAATTAGTTGTAGCAGATGTGCCAAAGAGTATCTCGTCGTTCAAAAGTATACCGGCAGGACTACCTGAAGCATCAATTTTATCACTAATTTTGCACTCGATCTATACTTCGAATTTCAAACCTCCTAAAGGAGTTTCCATTGCTTATTATGCATTGCAAATTAAAGAAAATGGAAAATAGCCTTATAGCCTGCAACTAATATGGAAAATGAAAAAGTAAGATCAACGTTCATAAAACCCAAAGCGTAATTTTTGCTTTCAACAAACCTCGGAAAAGAATTACGACGAGACCAATATACTTTGAAGGCTACACTATAGAAACTCAAAATGATGCTAAATATCTTGGGGTGATTTAGATAAAAAAAAAACTCTTCTTCCAGAGACATATTCCATTATCTTGCGAGAAGGCAATGCGTTCGTTTAGAGCTTTATGGTCATTTCTAAACACACGATCCAGTCTAAGCCTTAAAAATATGAATCTTATTTACAAGTCTGTTATAAGGCCTTAATGTCTTTCGCTTCATCTTTATGGCACAATGCGGCAAAGAACCACTTACGAAAAATGCAAATTCTTCAAAAAAAATTTTTTCAACAAAAAAATCATTTTCAACAAACATTGGAGGTATCGTGTTTCTGTGCTACATGAGGAAACAGGATACGAACTTTTAAACAATCATTTTAAAAGATTGAATGATAACTATTTTAATAAGATCCACTATTCTCCTTTTTCCGTAATAAGAAAAGGTAACGATTTATAAATAACTTAATAAGGGGATTTCATCAAACTGAAAATTTGTGTCTATAAACGAAAATTTTCTCTATGAACAATAGTTTTCTCTTAATGTTTGATTTTAATAATAATTTTTGTTTTGCAAATGAAAGTTTTCAACCTTTTTACTTTCTAAATCGATTGTAACTCCATTGAATTAATTCATTTCTACGTAATAACAAGATTTAGTTGTTGCAATAACTTGGAATAAAGCTCAAAATCTGTACATAGTTTTACATTTTTGGATTTAATTTATTTGTTGGTTATTAATCCAACAATAATAAATATCTAATCCAATAATAATAAAAAAATATTAATTTCTATTTAAATTTGGCTTTTGAAAGTTACGTTTTTTCCTCGTTTTCCAATTAACAGTAAACTAAGACTTTCCCTGAATTATACAAATTTTGCAACATTTTTGTGAGACGATTCTATGAAGTTAACTATGCCATATTAACAATAGTAGTAAGCTAGATTTCTTTTAGAAAACGTAGCCATAAATAAAATAATACATTATTTTGGAGCACATTAAAATTGTATATCATTTCCATTTTTTTATTATAGCAATTGTTATGTTTTGATAATTTCAAAGTTTATAAAAAGCCTTTTTCTATCTATAAAAAATAACTGGTAGCAAAATTATGCAGTTATGAGTAAAGATTCTTTTAAAAAATTTTAAACTTTTGTATTGGAAACTTACGTTGAATCTATCAAAGAAACCAATATTTATTACAATATTTCCATAATGTGTTGCAGTAAAACTTTGTCTTGAAAAACTATGAACAAAATTGAAAGATGCGTTAATTCTGGAAGACTTAGAGAGTAAAATAGACGCTTTATCGTTAACGGATAGTATCGGCTTCGTATGAATCATGAGCTTTATGAGTAATGCATTGACGTCGATCTGATCAAGAGCATTTAAATATGTAGAAATTGCGTCGTCTATATCATACTGTTCGGATGGATTACAATACATCAGTACAGAAAGTCTTTGGCCGGCCAACTTGATGAGCTAAGCGGAAGAGGGTAGACAAATTTACGCTAGAAAGACTAGGCTTTTGAAATGTTTTGATGCCCTCTATAGGGTGGCGCATAAGTAACGTTAAGATTTGATTAGTGAATACATTTTTTGTTTAATTCTTTTTTTTTCGTCTCTTTACAGAGTTAACTAAATAATACTTTGGAACTTTACGGTGGAAAGGCTCAGCACAGAACAAAGGGCCGAAGTTGTTCAATTTTACTTTGAAAGTCAGCATTCAATCATTCAGATCATATCGAAATTTCTTTAATGTTTGAAATGCTCCTAGCGCTTCAACAATTTACCGATTGGTTCAGCGTTTTGGGCTGTCTGTGATCTTCCGCGTCCTGGAAGACTCGTGCAGTTCGAAGTAAAGTGACCACTGCTCGAGTGCAAGCTGGTATTGGGGGAAACCCCGAAACTTCCACCAGGCGACGGTCTTAGCAGTTAGAGAAGTCTAGGCGGCCTTTGCAAAAAATTTTACATATTTTACATTTTTTCCCATATAAGATGCAATTGGTTCACGAGTTAAAAACAAATGATGCACAAGAACGCATTCAATATAGTCGTCGTTAATGTTACTTATGCGCCACCCTTTGGAAAGAGCTTAGAAGACCGATCCTTGGGACACTTTTTTACGTACGGTATATGAAGTATCCTATATACCGTATATAGCGTATGCAGGACATTTTCATTTGGAGAACTAAGCCTGACAAAGGCCTGACTCTCCTTAAAATATACTTAATTTAGTACAATACAATTTTGTGCTTCATGTGGGGAAATTGCTAGATTTTTTTTCTGTTTCCTATACGAAATTTTTCTTTTATACATAAAAGTATTGAGCTAACATTTTTTCTAAACAAATTCTTTAAAAATTTTGTGTTTGAAGAAATTTTATTTGAAGTAATTTGTTATGAGAAAATTGCGTTAGGAAGTGTTTTGAAATATAATTTTGTAATAACTTTCTATGCTTTTTTTCTCGGTTGCTTTCTGTAAGAGATTTTATTAGTTTTTTTAAGAAAATTTCGTTAGTAAATATTTCGGAAAACATTGCGAGAAAAATACTCTCTAGAAATATTTCATTGGACAATTTGCTGTAGCGGTGGAAAATATGTTTTCACTGTCGTGAAAAATATTTAACGGATCATTTTTCTTGCAACAAAACATGCAGGATAGAAAATTTCCAATTTCCAATTCTGTTTAATATTTAGAAAGAAAACAAAACTTTATTAATACCAATTTCCGTTGGGGACGTTTGCGGGTAAGATTTTTCAAAAACATTTTTTAATTAAATTGTCCACAGATGTATTTATTAGAAAATTCTCCAAAGGAAGGTTTTAATCGAAATTTTCTAAAAAATTAAGACTTTTAGCTTGAGAAAAGCAGGAAAATTTTGTAAAAACTTTTTTTTACAAATTACGTTACAAATATTTTTTGTAGAAGAAAATTTTTGATTAAAATTTTCTAAAAAAAAACTAAGACCTATAAAAATTTTTTTATAGAATTTATTTAGTTGCAAGGGCGGAAAATATTACTAAAATGATTCTTTACAAATTTTTTTTTTGTTAAAATATATTGGTGGCAGAAATTTACTTCAAAAACCTTGTTTGAGAACCCATTCTTTAAGAAATTTATTTAAAAGGATATTATTGCAAATTTTTTATATGTAAATATTTAAATTTGTTTAAATTTGTTTAAAAAAACTTGCAAAAATATTCGGAAATTTTTGTGACAATTTTTTGGAAAAAGTGAGAATTTTATTTCGATTTTTTTTATATGAAATTTGGTTGGAGGTTTTTAAAATTATTGAAATATTTTTAAAGGAAATTTTGCTTTTTTTGTTAGAAATTTGTTTAAAAGTACTTGCAAAAACAATCGGAAACTTTTTTGATAACTTGTTGGAAAAAGTTAGAATTTTGTTTCGATTTTTTTTTTATAAGAAACTAACCGACCCGGCAAACGTTGCTTTGCCTTCAAATTTTATTTTTATTGGAAATGTTTTAATGTTAAACAAAATTCTATTTTAATACCGTTAGCAGGAGCAGAAATAATTGCTTTTTAATTTGTGGTTTGTATAGGAGGTACCACTCCCCATTGTCCAATCCCGCCCATATATGCAGCAGCACTTAAGATATGCACACGAAACCGATATACCAAATTTTGTTCAAATACCGTAAACAGGAGCAGAAATATTGGATATTTAATTTATGGTTTGTATGGGAGGTTCCACGTCCCATTGTCCAATCCCGCCCATATTTGCAGTAGCACTTAAGATATGTACACCAAACCTACGCACCAAATTTTGTTCAAATACCGTAAGCAGGAGAAGAAATAATTGATTTTTAATTTTTTGTTTGTATGGGAGGTACCACGCCCCTTTGTCCAATTGGACCGAATTGTAAATCTAGACCATCCCGGGCACCACCCAGACGCATATACAAAAATTTATGCAAAGCGGTCCAGCCTTTCTGGAGTTTTAAGCATCGGAACAAACCACGATTCATTTATATATATATAGATATTATTAGAGGTTTTTAAAATTGTTGAAAAATTTTTAAATGAAATTTTGATAGCAATTTTAAAGGTACTTGAAATAATATTTTTTGTATACAATTTTTCTGCGGCAGGTTTTTGCTCAACAATTTTCGTAAAAAACTCATATTTTGAGCAAAATCCTTCCAATGAAAACCATTCGGCCACTTTTTCTTAAAAATGTCCAAAGTTTATGATATTGAGATGCAATTGAAAATGAAACTAACAAATTTGTTTAAATATTTTTCAACTATATATATTTTAAGAAAATTATAAATTTTAAATCATTTTTCACATTTTCACCATCGTTTTTTTTTTCAGCATTATCTGTATTGCACTTTAAGTTGAACTGGTGTTATTTATTAAATTAGTTTAACATTCATGTCTTTTTAATGTTCCCGTTATTAGTCTGTCGATTGTATCACAGTTTTTATAAATGTCCTTTTAAATTATTTTAAGCACGATAGTTCTTGTAATTTACCTTCATGTTGAAAGGATGTAGAGATAGAATAGAAGGAGTAAGAAAAATTGACTGGTAAAGCGAACTCAGTTAATGTTCAATGAACGCTTTATGATTTGATTGTGATTTGACCAACGAAATTATGGCAACTTTTATACAAAAAATTCAGCGTTTTGTGTGTGGCATTCGAACGGTTTTTGCATTCTTTTTTTTCAGCTGCCACACCAAAAATTATGTGAAACAAAGAAAACTCAATCAAAGTTAAGATATCACATGTGCGCT
>JAHXMU010000280.1:119044-145829 GCA_019455685.1 Philornis downsi | reverse complement strand
TCATGAAGAGGCAATTCTTGAATCTCCTGAGGATTTTCAGTGGCGTAAATGCGGCAATTTTGCTTATTTACGGTCCCATTCAATGTGAAATGGGCTTCATCGGACATGATAATTTTGTTCCAAAATTGCTCGTCATCATCGGTCATTTCGATGACTCGTTGGGCCCATTCCAATCGACGAGGCTTGTCCGCAGGCAACAATCTTTGCGTCAATTGAATTTTGTACGGGAACAAATGCAAATCAACGCGAATAATCCGTTGTAAAGTGGACCGAGCCATGCCCAACTGCTGAGAACGGCGTTTTTGGGATGTTCTTGGGGACCTCTCAACACTGGCTCGTACGGCAGCGATATTCTCGGCCGATCGCCTTGGTCGACTTTTATTTGGCCTCTTCGGATTAGAAAGAGCCTCACCAGTCGAAAATTTTTCGTATAAATGCTTAATGGTGTTCTTAGAAGGCACACTTCCCACATTTTTTAATATTTTAAAAGCACGTTGAGTTTTCACAATTGACTTCTTCTGTTGAATGTAAATTTCAACTATTTCAGAGCGCTCGCGTGGCGTGTATTGTTCCATGGTAAAATTCTGCTTGGACTGACGCTTCAAACGCGGTATGTCATTAAGCGATCTGACATCTCTGTCAAAAGTTATGGCGTTGCCAGATGGGTCCGTCGAATATGGGCAACCCTGTTCATGATCTTACAGTACTTTATTATATGACTAGCCACAAGCTGTCATATCTAAGTAATACCTGCAACTTTTTTGGTGCTCCGTCAGTATACGCTTCAGAGCACAATGTTTGTTTCTGATGCTGATTAAGCACGATGCCAAGTAATTGGTGGACAACCATTAAGAATATATGAAAAAGATGCGATAAATTTGATAGATGCTTATATGATTGCAGTTGCTCAATTTTGCTATGAACTCTTTGAATGTCACTGAGTTTCCATCTCGGTACGAAGTTTTACTTTCCCTTTAGAGTAATTACTATTTAATATTTTCCCCAGACGACTATTTCCAGAAAGATGACAAAGTCCTGTCTCTTTTCATTAGTCCATTTATGCGTTTGTACATAGTTCTTCTTTTCCCACGTTGTTCTTTAATTTAACTACGTATATGCCGCGCAATAAAGTACCGAGTTATCCATTTTTAGGTTTTAAAAGTAAAGTTAAACAAAACACACACAAAGCTATGATTTCGATGAATTTTTTTTTTTATTATAATGGACCTTGAACCTTGCATTATGAAATAAAATGTCATTTAAATGACTGCGTCTAGATTGGTTGCAGCAGTGGATACTTTTGAGGTAGTTTTCGACCACTTTTTCGCACTTTTCAAGCGGAATCACAGCGATAACTTAAAGAATGTTGGTTTTCAGGAACGCCAACATTCGGAGATTATCCGTGTAAACACGGTCTGTGACGTAGCGCCACATATCGTCCAGTTCATAATCTTCAAAAAAAGTTGTTTGTTGCTGAGAATGCCGTGGAATTGACAAATTCGGATTATCTGCCACACTTTCACTAACAGAATAGATATTTTCGGCAGTGTGTACATGGCGATGACGCGCAGGTCATACCACATCTGTAGCGAGACTCTTAAATTTCTTTATATGTAATCCTTGCACAGTGGGTCGATTACAAAGACTATAATCACCCCTTAATTCAGAAAATTGACCACGTTAGAATCACCACTTTTATGGTAAGTTTTAACTATTTTCATGCGGTCTTCGATTGTTAAACGATCCATATTCGTGAATGTCAAACTTTTCACTAAATAAATAACACTTCGAATGACAGATATTTAAAAGTAAACAGCGTTGCCAGACCAGTAGTGTTGAAACCACCAAACGGATAACGCTGCATATCAGTTAATCTTTGACAATCTGTAGCTATGGGATCCGTGATATCAGACTGTATTGTTGCATTAAGTGTAGCTATCTACAGTAATTACGTAGCCACTGTTGTTTCAAATGTTGCCCTTCGATGTTGCAAGACTTGCTATGTGGATTACCTTGACCATGTTTATGTTGTCAGCATGTTTAGTATTGTTCATTTATATTGCCTTCCTCAATACTGTCTGCCAAATTTGCGCTATTAGGGTTTCTGAAATCAGATTATATTTAAGTAATGATAATATTCTATATATATGATGCATATTTCGATAGTCTTGGATGAAAACATTGTACGTTGGTTGCCGGTAGCTTGCCCCTTGGGTGTTACCCAAGTTGGGTAGAAGGCTGATAATCTTCAAGAAACTTCTTAAATCTTAACATAGCCTAACATTTTGCTAAATACTAGCCGGAGATTGTGAATGGGTTATATCCTCCTACCGCTTCTAGTTAGGTTAGGTTAGTTTAGGTCAGTGTAGCAGTCTGAGTAAACAGATTTACTTAGACTGTATAGTCCATTGTGATATCACGGAAACAAATTTTGCAATGTTAAACCATCCTGAGCGCATCAAGAAGCTAAGTTTGCAATGTTAAACCATCCTGAGCGCATCAAGAAGCTCTTAAGTCGGATAATATCTATATCATCAAGATCTCCCCGCCTATTCGCCAGGGTTAAGCAATTACACAGAAGGTATTCTGTGGACTCCTCCTCCTCTCCATCCCCACAGCTCCTGCCCATCTCCCTCCACATAGCTGGGACATACATAAGTCTATATAGAACTCCTCGAGCCATAGAATCAACGTATCAGCCACCACTAGTAGTTCACCCGGTGAAATCATGTCTCGTCCGGGTGACTTGACGGGTTCAAAGCTCTTAATCGCCCGCCCAATTTTAGATTTGGTTACGATTTCCCTGGCAACAGCCGACAATTAATTTGACGCAGTATTGTCCGCGAGAGTGCCATTTCGGGAATTACCAGGAAAATGGGTATCTGAGAGCAAGTCCAATAATTCTTCACTAGATGTTGTCCAAACACTCTGCGGTTTCCTTAGATAACTTACCGTGCGCGATGTAGAGACCAGTATTTTCCTAAGCCTTGGGGCTTCATAAGTGTTTTCAACTTTGTCGCAGAATCTACACCAGGACTTCCTGTTAGCCTTCCTTAGTGCATTCTTATATTCTTTAAGTTTACCCTTGTAGTTGTCTCAGTCCTATGAAGCTTTTGTGAATTTAGCCCTTCTAAAGAACTTCCTGTAGCATTTCCTGAGAACTACAAGCTCCAATGACCGCCTTAGCGGTCGTTGCTTACCTCTGGCTTTACCCTGAGATATGACGCCCGCAACGAGTCATTCAACGCCCTTGCGACTTTTCCCACAAATATGTATTTAACCCATATATACCCAGGTTCGTACCTTTTATGTAGTTACTAGGCACAAATTCAGCCAAACTAGGCACACTACTAAATGCTCTCAAAATGAAAATGGATTGCATTGTCACACCTCTTGTGGCACCTCCCACACAAATTGGCATATTTCCGAAACACAATTTTTCCACTGTAAATCCCGATTCGTTGATTGTAGTAACCTAAACCTATTATTCCATAATTCTTTCTAAATCTTGAGGAAATCAACCGACGCCAATGACGCCGATTCTGATACCTGCCATATAAGCAACTCCAATGCATTGCATACCTAATCCATATATTCTTACCTTCATATCTTTTAATTTGTTACATCGAATTCAGCCAAATTTGTTGGACTTCAGAAGCTTAGTTTGAAAATTAAAATGAACTGCATTGATACTTCCGTTTGGGTACTTCCCACACAAATTGCTCGATTTATTGAAATTTGAGTTTGCAATTCTGTAATCTTGATTTTGTAGCAATTTTCAGTTCAGCCAACAAAAGTTAGTGTGCTGCTGTATCACATTTAAATGCTTTTGTTTCATATCCGGCAAAATAGCAAAGCACCCATTACATGCAAATTAAAAAAATTATCGCGATGTACTGTTTAAGATCAAATTGAAGAATATAAAAAATTGTTATGGTTTGAACAGGCGATAATACTGAGCATATGAAAGATTGATATCAACAATTCTGATCTTTGACCCAAACACGCCATATTTATTTATCATGCTTGCCCATTTTTCCCCCAAACTTTATGTACACTAGCTTTAGATCAGATAGAAATATTAAGCTTTGTGGTCTCCAAAATTACAAAAATGTTTATTGCCGCCGTAATGTGCCCATTGTAAATGCGTAAGTCAAACCACCTAATCGAAATTGTAAGACTGCTTGGTACTAAATTGTTCGAAATTGATTGAAATACAAATTAAGAATCGATGTTAACGCTGGTCAAATATAGGGTATAGTACTCGTATATAAATATATATAGAAATCCATTACTTTTGCATGACGTTGAAAACTTTATTAGGCGTAGTTAGAATGATTCGATTTGGTTCAAATATTCATTGTTAGTTTGATAATTTATCAGCATTTTGAAAGTAATTCTGATATGTCTCTTCTAAAAACCATTCGTTTCTGCTAGCAAAAGACTAGGACAATCGACATTCAGTAGATATTAAGGCGAATTTCTCATCATGGAAATTATTTGCCATAGACAAGAACTGGTAGTAATCACTTAGTACCTTGTCCAGATCTTAACCCGAATGCATAAGAATCTCCCAAACTAGCTGCCGGAGTTTCTGCCGAATCGCTACCTATGTGTGTAGCCTGGCGTTGCCCGGATGGAACACAATTCCTCTTCTACAGGCCAAAGATGGTCGCTTCTGGGTTATTGCTCTTTTCAGACCGACATTATAGGTTCGAATTAAGATTTTGGTCTTGGGGGAGCAGTTCATAATACATTATTCTGCAGCCAGCAAAAAAAGCACATCTAAAGAAGCAAATATTCATCACAACTTGTGATAAGGAAGTGTTGAAGAATTGCGTAATCACCAATGAAATTAACATAGGGTTGTCAAAGGAGGGAAACTCTATTTTATGATGAATATTTCATACATATTCATGAGTGAATAAAATGTAATTTTTATTATTCAAAAGAACTGCTTTTTTATTGTATTTTTATTTATACTACAAACCAGCTTTTTGAAACAAATTGCCAACAGATTCCGAAGGATTTGATATTTTCCATAAAAACCCCAATATGTAGGCAGCAGGTTACCTAACGTTTTGCAGCCCCGCACTTAGCGGCGTAGAAATATATATGATTTATTTTTTCTCTGAGTATTTATAAATTTTCATAAATAGAATGACAAAACTGCTTTTCGGTCATCATATAAGGAAGGGTATATAAATGTTTCCTAAAAACTTCCGAAAAACTTTAAAAGGATCTTCTTAATGTATAAACTAATGAACTTTATATCTTAAGTATTTTAATTCCTATGGCCAATTCTGTAGAAAAAAACTTTCACCTCAGCATTCTAGCAGTGACCTTTCACCCGATAATCTTGTCACTTTGTGATGAAGAAATGAGTTGAGAGTTAGACCTACACTGTACTTACATCAATTTTGGCATAATAAGAAAAGAGAACTCGCTATTTACTATTCCTAAACTCCTCGCCAACTAAAGGTACGCATTGTACGGATGTGAAATAAATGATTTATCGCCCCGTGTTTTATCTCTCATTTTTCCTCAATCTTGCGAAACTATTGCTCATTACCAGCCTCCGCATATACAGAGCTTCTTTACGGCCACTACTACACATGACGTCTTTGGAGCGCATTATATCCTTTCAAAAATGGTTTTTGTAGTACGTCATTCGAACATGTTATGCTTTATTTGTTAGGAATAAAAAGTTAAAATAAAACCAGTTTTTAAAGTGGTTCACTGCGGTGGTTTTGAAGTGGGTCAACATTGCTTCGTTGGAATTGAAAAATATGACTGCATTACATCTTTAGAAGTGATGAAAATGTGATTCCTTCTGCATGACTTCCACTTTTTTTTTTGTTGGGTACTAATCTCATTGGTTGACCGTGACTTGATGTAAGTAATCCAATCTTAACCGTCAGTCACCATCCACTTCAGAAATGGTTCGACTTTGTTGCGTTTCAGTAGAGATTTGCAGACAAAAATTCTGTATATGAGATTTTTTACATTAATTGGTATGGCACCCTTATAAAGAGCTTCTTTTTATATCCAGTCTTATTTAAGTAATTCCAAAAAGCATTTTGAGCAATATTTACCTCCTAAACAGTCGAAAGAGTACTTTCATGATGGTTGGACCTGGTGATTTCCATTATTATACGACATGCTTGACAATTGGCTTTCTAGGGTGTGGCGCACCTTTGATAGCAAAATTACCGTAAAGGAATCGACGAAACCAAAATTGGAAATGATTGACCATTACAGTATCATAACCATAGATACTGCTCGCATTTATAATCGCCTGGTTAGTGGCGATTATGGCTTGTTTTCATTTCGCTGCCTTTGACAAGCGCCCAAACAATGGTAAGTCAAGCTTAGAGATTAAAATATTGTCTTTTAACGCCATCTAGCGTAACCCGATCGCACTTATACAACGTAAGGTACAGAGTATTAATGCCACCTATCAGATTTTCTTTGACAATATCTTATAAAGGGCGGCGCATAAGTAACGTTAAAGGCGTCTATTTTGAATGCGTTCTTGTGCATCGTTTGGTTTTAACTCGTAAACCAATTGCATCTTATATTGGAAAAGATGTAACATATGTAACTTTCTTTGCAAAGACCGCCTAGACATCTCTAACTGCTGAGGATGTCGCCTGATGGAAATTTCGGGGTTTTTCTCAATATTCATTTCGAACTGCACGACTTGAACAAAAATTTTATTCACTGATCAAATCTTACGGTGCTTATGCGCCACCCTATATAAACTGAATAGCATAGCTGATAAATTGAGTATTACAGCATCTTTATTACTGTGGCCTGTGAAATAAAAGTCGCATCCTATTGACGGCTCTGGAGCTACTTTGGTCCCATCGCAAATGATCATATGTCTGTTTCTCTTACCTTTATTATGTTTAATTTTTAATCTAAATTTTATGATATCTTTGAATAAACATAATCAGTTTTGTAAGATATGCAAATGCTATTCTGGTAATTGATTAACCTAATCCATGCAAGGTGTGCCAGTGAAGTGGTTTTGTGAGTTTCAGCTTTGATATCTCGATTGATTTCAAAATTATTTACTTTGAAAACGAAAATTTAAGCATTTCTACCCTAAGGCAAGGAATGTTAATAACAGCAGATCGTTTCATAACCAATCACATTTCTATTGTGCAAAACAATTAAAAGTCCGAGCAGAAAAAAAGTTAAATGGTTCTGCCAACAGAAACAACATCATATTTGTGGTACAATTAACATAGCAAATTGGACGTGAAAGACCTTATGGAAGGTAAAATCAACATCTACTCGTATATGCCACACTAACTGGCCAACCTTCGATGCAGTTGAACAAATATGCAGCGCCGGTCAATTGTCATAACTCGTGCAGTGTCACTGCATTGACTGCTTCATGGCACTCATACAGCAATGGCAGATTGATCGACTTGCAGTAAAAAGTAGGTGGCGGTGATGGTGACGTCGACGGTAACTGAGCAACTGCAGCTTAAGGAAAATATACGAATATGGAAAAATATTGAAAAATTTTACAAATAAATATGAAAATACATTAAGAACCATGAGTACGAAACCACTTGTGAGGTGCTAGAGATAATTGTAGGGTGTGTACTTGAGTGCTTTATTTATTTGTTGGTTCTTTTTTCATTTTTTTCTTTGATTCGTTTGGTGCTCTCCCCCCAGAAAGGTAAATAATAATAGTGCTATTTTTTGTTGAAAATTTATCGCAGAATGTATTATGGACATGTGGTCGGTCATACGAGGCTGTCTATGGAGTAAGTTAACCATACAATTTTATAAAGGAAAAAAAAAGCGTCATGAACGCGTGCGCTGTAGGAACTTAACTTCATTGATTTGCAGCATTTGTTGCTATTGTTGTTGGAAGTACGTGCTGTAATGCTAGTGCTTACTTATAATATGATTAGTATTTACTGCATGTGCAAACATACGTACACTGAGAAAAATTACTGACTGATTTTGCTGCAATTGTTCAATGAAATTGCTTTAATTTACTTAAATATTAGGGCGAAGTAAAAAGTTCTAAGCGTTTTTAACTTTATGTTGACAATGAAATTAACATAGGACAATCCGATTCAAATAAAAAGTGTTTCGTTCAATAGCTTTTGCCTTTCTTGAGAGCAATTTCATAATTTCACAATTGAAGGATCTGCCGTTCGTATTAATAAAAAAAAAATTGGTTGGCTGACTTACGCAAGACATTCTTGATGGGAGGTTTGCGCCATCAAGTTAATTTCGTAAATGCTTAAAAAGATAATCATTTCTTTCTTGCCAGGTCTAGACCGCAAAGTGGGTGCTATAAAACTTCCCACGTCCCTCTCACGGAGCTTCTGTAGCTTCGTTAAGTGTGCGTGATATGGTAGACAGTTTACAGTAGTAGTCCGAATTGAGTGTTCGGTCTGATGAAAATAGTTCATACACGATGGTTCCCCTACAATCAAATCAAACACACGAAAAGATATCCTTAAGCACTAATCCGGGCTTGGTGATGGGGTTGGTTATGTAGAATTTATGTTATATTCACTCTAGACTGATCAAGAGATCTCTAAATTTTCGGATTGTTAGAAAAATTATTAGAAAAATTTTTATAAAAAGCCCTGACGAAATCTGTAAAATTCTCAAAGACAGGTGCTTCTTCTCCCCATCGTAAAGCCTTTTTTGATTGTCAGACGAGGCAGAGAATATTTTTAATCCAAACTAAAAGTAGCAGATCCGTAAGGCAGATACATCTTCATGAAATTGTACTGTCTCCAGTGAAGATTGCCAAATATCGACCTGTTTCATTTTGGATCAAAAGAAATCTTAGTATGTGACCTCTTTGGCATGGAAGTGATAATGGGGAAACTGATTTTATGCTACTTAATACTACTTGATCATACCATGATATATTAGGTGCGTAGCTAAGTTTTCACTGTTTTTTTTTTTTTTATAAAAATGCAAATTTATTATAAACATGTATTTGTTTACAAATGATTCATTGAAAGCGATGGGCAATCGCTAGCTACTACTTTTTTCCATCTTTCTGACAAATCTGGAATTTCGTCAGGGTAAAATTGTTCCCCTTTTGAGAATATTCACGAGCCTAGTCATTCCTTGATGACGTCATATGAGTGGAACAGCCAGACAGTGTGCCATCGGACGGAACAAGTGATAATCGGGCGGCGCAATATCCGGAGAATATGGCGAATAGTGTAAAATTTGCCAGGTAGGTTTTAAAGGGCTTGGCCACGTGAGGCAGAGCGTTGTCATGCTGAAGAATTTTCGTGCCTCTCCACGTATAGTGGGCGTTTCTCGCACAGATCGCATTAATTGAAGTTGATACCGATCTCCAGTGATGATTTCACTTGGTTTCAACAGCTCATAATAAATAACACAGACCTGGTCCCACCAAATACAGAGCATAACCTTCGTCGCGTGAATATTCGGCCGAGGCAACGACGTAGAAGCACGGCTGGGCAGCTCCCATGACTTTATTTTCTTCGGATTGCTGTAATGAATCAGTTTTTACGATGGAGAAAACTCTTTCTTTTTTATCGCTGAATCAGTTGTTCACAGAAAAAACAACGCTCGACGTCCCTTGGCTTCAACTCATAAGGGATCCAAGTTTTTTGCTCTTGATTCACTCCCAACGCATGCAATCGCTTGGAAATAACTTGGCAACTCCTAATACTGAGGTAAGCTGTACCTTTGTTTGACATGGCTCCCCAGTAAACAATGCCGCCAATTAATGTCTTCGAAGGGTGTTCGTCTTTCTTAACACGAACGGTCATCAACATCAAAATCACCGTCTTTAAAGCGATGGAATGAATCTCGACACGTTGTTTCACTTAAAACAGCACCTTCATAAATGTTTTGAAGCTCTCGATGAGTTTCAGCCGCCGGTTTTTTCGATTGAAAGAAGAAAATCAACACTTCCCGCATACGATGATTATTTGGCATAAAATCATACATATTCACACGAACAAAATAATATGATGTCAAAAGAAAATCACTGTTGTTTCGAGGCGGTATGTTTGTCGTATACCTAAGCTTGGATCATTACGTTTAGGTTATGGGAGAATTGACTATCATTTACAGTTGGCGCTACATATTGGCAACCAGCGGGGACTTAGTTGTGCACCTAATAGATATCACTGGTCGCAAAACGCAAAACACTTGCCTTATTTATGACTCTTACAGACAAACCAAACATGCTACATGGATAACAAAAAGTAATAGTCGAAAGTCGAATGTACGTAGCCCGCGAAATTTGAAAATTCGACTTATTTTTTTAACACACCTCGTACTTGAGTCAGAACACAATTTGTCCCTACAGACGGTATCAACCCAAATTTTGACATGAGTCGAATAAGTGTGTAAGTACCGCTCCTCCAAGCCCCATATTTGCTCGGAATGTAAACACATTTTTTAGCCATACTTATTTGGTGATCATTCGGTCAATGTTTTAATATAATTGCCATACAAGCAGATAGCCTAAATTTCATTCATCATTTCCAACAACAGAGTTAATTGGTATTTAATACAAGTGATTTAGTTATGTTAGGCAAGTTTTCATAGTAGACCACATTTTGTATGCCAGCATAGTTGTAATACCGGGTGACGCACCAATTGCCCTTAAATAAGAAATTCAAATAACTTTTTTTTAGTCAGTGTATTTCATTTATATTTTTTTATTGTATGGAAAATTCAATTCCATTTTGTATAACTAATTGATTTTCAAGATGACAGATCGTAAATGCATGCCGACATGCTCACCGACTTATATGCGACACTTGATCAGAAAATTATACAATGCGGGATCGCCTAAATTATTATTTTAATGGACTGCTTCAATTCAGTCAGTTTCATTGTCTATACCTGTTGCTTGATATAATCCATAAAAAAATTCTGGTGCTGTCAAGTCAAGTGATCTTTGGAGTCGGCGAATAGTGTGGTTTTTGAATATTAATTTGTTTTGGAAACTTTCGCTGAAGCTCCGTCATAACCGGCCAGTCTATATGTGAAGTCGCTCCATCTTGATGAATTGCTGTTGAAAACGATATGTCTTCGACGCAGTTCTGCGTAATAAAAACTCCTTCAACATCTTTAAATAACGGTCTCCACTGGCAGTTGACAGCAGCACGATTTGTGCGGCACTGTGTGCCATTGGACCTGCTAAGATATATGTTTTTGCTCTTTTAAATCAAGCAATGTGTTGTCACTCTCATATGCCACCTGAATGTCACATTAAACCCGTTTAAGACCGCTAAACAACGGCCCTTCTCTGACAATTGACAGCAGTACGATTTGTGCGCCACCCTGTGTCATTCAGCCTATCAAGCTATATGTTATTTCTCTTACAAATCGAGTAATCTCTTGTCACTCTCATATGCCACCGGAATTTCACATTAAGCCCGTTTCAAAACAATTTGGTGTCATCCATACGCGTTTTATTCTGCCTGAACTTTAGTGCCGAAGTAAATGTGTAGTTGTTGTACTACTTGATTGAAACAGGTTCGTTTCAGACAAGGTGTTGGAGGATGTTTTATGTTGGTCATGAACGATAAGAAGGTAACCTTTGTCTAGCTGTGTAATTGTCAAACTTTGCGTCTGATCCCTCCTTGATTTAGATGGATGAATGAAATAATCTCTAGTTAATTTGGTCTCTTTGGCACAAGAAAAACTCAATTTTTAAATTTCATAAAAAGGTAAATATTTTAACTTTCTGTAATTTCCTAGTTAGATGGCAAAGAGAAAATATTAAAAAAAATATACATATTTTGTGGTCCAAATATAAAATGCTTTCTCCCTTCTTCTACTTTATCCCGTCCAAAGACACGCACTCTTATCCCTTGGGGTTGGTTTAAATTTTAAACAATGTTAGAAACCATAAAATCTATTCTTCCAGCATCACTCACTGGGGCGACCAACCGTATGTCTGAATGGGTCAACAAGAAACGGGGTGTATTGTCTTGCATCTCCCCACTGTATATTCTAAGAACTTCAAATTGTAGACAGATATGCGAACGATTTTTTCCCACTGTACTCACGTTACTTGTTTCTTTAATAGGTTTAGTAGATTTTTATCCCCATGAAAAATTTGTTACACGAAAATTTATCTTATATGACTTTTTTGGTACATTTAGTGAGACTACAAAAGAAAAACTAGCCGAACAATAATTCCATTAAAAAGTGAGGGCGTTTAAAAACTTTAAGTCCATATTGCTGTTGTAGTTGTTGGCGGCTTTAGTTTAATGGTCATTATTTCAAATATTTATGCTGCAGAGTTGCATCATACATTCGAACATGGAAAAGATATTTCTATTCATATTTATTTGCTCTAAAGGAGGTCTAATTTCAGCAGCAAAGGTGTGCGCCGCAAGAGAGAGAGAGAGAGGAAAAAAAAAGAACAACAACGCCTCAACTAATGGTGATGAAGTTGGCTGTTTGTTGACTGAACAGGTCGCTATGACCAAAATAGGCAAAATGCTAAACACGTTTAGTTCCAATGACGGATTGGACAGACGACTATGATCACATTTAAAACACTTCAAGTGACAGTAATGACAGTTAGCATAACTCCCGAATAAACAAGTTGTCTATGGCCACTAAAGCAATATGCATTGATTAGCCCAAAATCTATTAAAGATATAAATTACTATTGGGAAGAGTGAATAAAAAAAAAACAAAACACACAATAATTTTCCTATTACAAAGTAACTCCGAGTCCATTAGCAAAAATTGACCTAATTTTTAGCATTCTGTTTGAAAATGCCATTCGTCTAATGGTTATTATTGTTTAGTGTGGGGTATTGCGATACAACTATTTCTCAATATCTTTGGAAAAAAAAACAAATACCTCCGAGTACATTTGCTGAACGTAACAAACATATACGAGTTCCCTAATATAACTCTATAACTAGTTGTTACTCTGGTGGGTTGGGGAGAAGGATATCGTTTCGGTTTGGGGCAATTGCAGTTAAAATTTTGGTTTTTTGCTTCAAAATGCCATAAAATAATAATGCTGGGGGAGAATAGAAATTCTTATCTTGTTGCTAAAACTAAATCAAAACAATAACGCCCTGTTGGTAGCAGCAAATACGAGGCACATTTGGGAAATAAGTATCTTAGTTGGTTAAACTTATTATACCTAGAAGTTCTTTGGGAAAAATTAAATTCCAAATGGTGAAAAACAGTTCAAAATCATAAACTTGATTTCAACATCACAAAATTGGTTCAAAAATAAGGAATGAAGACATAAATGCTTTTGCAAGAACAAATCAACATATATTTCAGATAGTAATATGACCGACTGTGGCGCGGCTGTCGTTCGCCTGATCGTCAGTTCAATCTCGCACCCCACCTACCAGTGTTTGAGCCGCGGTTACCTCGATTTGTCGGAAAAACACTTCGAATAGTCGAGTAGTCGACAAACCTTGCAAATTTTTACCAAACCGTGACGTTCGTAATCGTGCGGAAAATCGTTAAATTTTATGTCTTGTTGAGTGAGTAGTACAAAAATAGAATGCATGTAAGTTCACTGAATGTGAGAAGCATTCGATTTAAACTGTTTTAGAAACAGTGTTTGGGCATGAAAAATCGTCTTCGAACGCTGTTTATTGCGACAGTTCCGTCCGAATCCGCTTAGGGAAGTCTAATCTTCGTTGTACTTGGATACTTATGATTTTCGCTAAGTTCGCTTTTGTGCGATCAGGAGGTAATCCGTGTATACATATGTTAGCACCACTAATTGCGTGTACGTCCATGACATTTTGATCTAAAGGTTATATTTTTCTGTCTCAAAAGTAAAGTTAAATAAAACACAGATAAAGCTACGATTTCTATGTAGCTTTTATTTCATTATAATGCTTGAACCTTGTCATTATGTACGATCTACAATATCATTTACATGACCGCCTCTGAATTGGTTGCAGCAGTGGATCTTTGTGAAGTAGTTTTCGATCACTTTTTGCGGGCGGTTTCTCGGCAACAACTTGACGAACATTGGTTTCCAACCATACCATCGTTTGTGGATTATCGGCGTAAACAGGGTCTTTGCCCCGTAGCCCCACAAAAAGTGTGTAATGTCGTCAAATCGTATGACCTTAGTGGCCAATTGAAGCCGTTAAAGCGTGAAATTACACTTTGTGGAATCTTCTCATGCAATAAAGCCAAAGGCGGCCGTGTTGTGTGGCTCGTGGCACCGTTTTATTGAAATCACATATCGTCCAGTTCATAATGTTCAATTGCAGGGCAACAAAAAAAAGTCAGCTATAAGGCTCAATGACACCTCCAAACCATAATGCGCACCAAACAGCCACTTTTTCCGAATGCAATGGCTTTTCCACAACCATTTCCGCTTTCTCCAACTCCTGTATGTGACAAATTTGCTTTTTGACGTAACCACCGAGTGGGCAATGGGTTTTATCGCTGAAGAAAATTTTGTTCGAAAAATCAGCATTGTAAGCCATTTGCTGTAGCACCCAATCAGCATATCTTCGACGTTGTGAATGGTAAGTCGGCTTTAGTTGTTGCATGAGTTGGACTCAATATGGACGGAGGTGCAAATCTAAAGGCAAAATACATCATAATGAGCCATAATATAAACTGAATTGCTGAGAGTGCCGTGGAATCGATCGATGCGGATTATCCTCCACACTATCACTAACAGTAGCGATATTTTCTGCAGTGCGTACTTTGTGGTGATAAACAGATCTGACCATATATAAACCTCTTCCGGTCTCTTAAAATTTCTTTATAATCTTGCCAATTCCTTGCACAGTAAGTCGATTATACGACGATAATCACCCCGTAATAGACGAAAAGTGCCTACGTTAGAATAATCACTTTTGTAGTTTTAACTATTTTTAAGCATTCTTCAGTTATTAAACGATCCGTATTCATAAATGGCAAGCCTTTTACTAAAAAAAGAACACTTCAGGGGCAGGTACTCGTATTTAAAAGCTGACAGCTAGACCGGCGATTTGTAAACCACTAAATAGATAATCGTATATTACGCAAAACCGATACAAAGTTCACGCCTCTTTGAATTGCTCTTCATGATGATGGAAAAACTACAGCCTGTCGGAGCTTTTATGTTCTTTCCAGCTTTGCACCTGTCCATTTGTTTTTCCCATCACTCTGTACACATTGAGGAGCATAAAACAATTAGAGTTAATATTTCTGTTCCTCATTTTCAAACAGGTTTACTTGATTAAAGAAATAGCAAGTATGCAGACAACGAGGAAATGCTTCACTACCTAGTAAACAAAAGAGCATCTTGAGAAGTTAAAAAGTTTCGCTGACCGTGATTTAAAAGTGGTGAAAAATTGGATTATTATCGATAAAAATAAACATGGGCTTGTCGTAAAAAAGATGCTATTGTTTTTGACAACTTTTCATTCCCTTTTTACCAGATCCTCTGAAGCAATGAAAACTCTTTAGATAATTTTTCACGCACTTTATTTCTTTTAATCAGAATTCACATAGCTAAATAATTTAATTTACAAACGAACAATAATTTTATTTAAGTTTTTGCATCAGAAACAACAAAAAAAGAAGAAAAAATACATACAAAAAATTCTTAATCTTCGCGAAGAGGAAGAAAAAGAGGAAGACAGAGGACGAGGGAAAAATTTACAAATTTCTAAGAAATGTACATAACATATAATTAAATTTTTCCTTAAATAAAGTTTAGAAGTTCCTAAAACTTAAGAAAAAATTACTAGCATAAAGGAAAATTTTGCGAATATTTACCAAATAATTAAAGAAATTATTCTCTGTTTAAACAATATGTTTACTAAAATTAGTGGAAAAATATATTTGAACTAAGTCTTTTCGAGTGCAAATTAAATTTCTTTTACTTCAATTGAGTAAAAGTATCTAAATGTTAAATACGTTTTTAGCTTTGGAACAAAATCATTCCCATATTTCCACAATTTTAAGTACAATTTCTTTAATATGACTTTTTTGAGTGCGTACAACGGCTACCGATTGTAATGCCTTAATTTCAGTGGTCCCTTTAATGTAATTAAAAAAAGCTTACCAAGAAGCGGATAATATGGTCATATGAGTAAGCTATTAAAATACAGTTACCGAAAGACCATTCCAAAAATTATACGTCGAATTTCGCGGAAAATAGCCACGATCGAAAAGTGGAAATGCTTACAGCTTCGTAGTAGTCGACCACTTTTCGAAGTTCACCTTTTTAAAAGCGATGTGAGAAGCGAGCAATGTGACCAAATTTCTCGTAGAAGACATATTTCGAAAATTTGGTGTACCAGAAAGCATACATAGCGACAATGGCGTCCAGTTTACATCCAAATTATTTAAGACATGATAAGTACATATGGAATAAATCATATACAGACCGCCCTTTATTCCCCGCAATCGAATGCGTCAGAAAGAGTAAACCAGTCTGTTTTAGTTGCCATTAGAGCATATTTAGAAGACGACCATAGATTTATATCTGGATTTGGGATTTATATCTGTCTGAAATTGAATGTGCTTTACGTACTTCAGTCCATGCGGCGACTGCAGTTACTCCTTTCTTTGCTTTATTTGGATTTAATATGTATTCTCGACGCTCGGACTATAAATTGGCAAAACTGTTAAAATCCATGACTGACTATGAAATCTTACAATTGAACTCACATGACCGACTGGAGTTGAAAGAGAGAAAATGCGTAAAAATATGCATTCAGTCTATGAGAAAAGTGCGAAACAATATAATGCGAGAGCAAGGCAAATGAAATTTGTGCCTGGGCAAGAGGTCTATAGACGAAATCACGTTCTCAGCGATTTCAGCAAAAATTTTAATGCCAAATTTCTGAGCCACCATATTTCTATCTATGGATAATAATAGAAAAAACATAAAAAAAATATCAAAAGGGAATAATAGCTTAAGCCCGGCTAGAGACATATCAGGGTGTGGGAGCCTTATTAGAGAATTGCCACCAGGGAACATATTTTGCGATTATTTACCAAATAACTAAAGAAATTATTCTCTGTTTAAAGAACAAGTTTACTAAAATTAGTGGAAAAATATATATATATACTCTCGTTCATATATTGCTACTAAGCGACTATATTGTGCTGAATATGGACTACGGCGAATTAGTGAAGCTCCGAGTGCTAATTTAATTAAAATATGGGTAAAGCGTTTTGAAGAGACCGGTTCAACATTTAAACCACAAGCAAATGGTCGCCCAAGAACATCTAGGACCGAAGACAATGTTGAGAGAGTTATGGAGTCAGTACGAGGAAATCCACAAATGTCGACTCGCAAGAGATCGTCTGTCTTACAATTATCGCGACGAAGTTTGCAACAAAGTTTAACATTGTATCTTAAATTGCATCAATATAAGCTGCAATTAACACAAGAATTGAAAGAGTCTGACTTCATAGCAAGGCTCACATTTGCTAATGAAATGCTTAATTGATTTTCCAATTTTGAAAATATCCTTTTTTCTGACGAGGCTCATTTCCTTATGAATGGGTTGGTAAACCGTCAAAATTGTCATTACTGGAACAGTGAAAATCCCAAAATTAAACACCAGAAACCATTGCATAGTCCTAAAGTGACAGTATGGGCAGCAATCTCTGGCAGAGGGATAATTGGTCCTTTTTTCTTCGAAAATGCGCGGGGCCAAAACGTCACGGTTAACACGAAACGAAATGTTGAGATGTTGGACGGATTTTTGGCTACAGAAATTGAAAGTTCAAGAATAGTGAATTCCAGAGCTTGGTTCCAACAAGATGGAGCTACCTGTCACACATCAGATGACTCCATGGCGGTGGTGAAGAAGATGTTCCCTGGCAGACTGATTTCGAAAAGAGGTAATATCCCATGGCCCCCACGTAGTCCAGACTCGACGCCTCTTAACCTTTTTTGTGGGGATACCTCAAACACAAAGTCTACAGTAATAATCCAAGAAACATCGTTCAGCTCAAGGAGAATATCCGTGGTGAAATGGCAGCCATTATATCAGTATTACTGAAGAAAGTTGTCAATAATTTTCGTTTGCGGTTAGAGGAGTGCCGTCGTAGAGAGGGTCACCATTTAGACGATGTTATTTTTAAAAAATAAACTCCATTTATTACTCTACAATGTCTTAGATTTATTTTAACCATACCTTTTGTATTTATTTTTTAATCTATTTTTTAAATATGCACGTTCTATTGCGCCACCCTGTATGAGGTACACTTTTTTTTGAGTGAGTACAATGACTGCCGATTGTAATGCCTTAATTTCTTTGGTCCCTTTGATGTAATTAAAAAAAGCTTACCAAGAAGCGGATAGCATGCTCATATAGCATTTGAGGAAGCTATGAAAATACTATTCTTCCACTTCCACTTTTTTGTTGGGTATAGAAACAACAATACTTTTGATTAGCACAACAATACTTTTCTCAACGCACTTTGATCTCGAATATTGTAAAATTTGCATTGTAATTGACTTTTTGTTATATTTTATTATTATTTATTTATTATTTACTTGGATTTCCTTATATCCGGTTCAGGAAACTGAATCAACCGTAAATTGCACTTCGGTGCAATATTAATTGTAACAAATTCTATTTTACAACTATAATGTTTAAGGAAAAAAATTCCCACAATAATTTTAAAATTATTACATCTAAATGCTTTAATTAATCAAATTTACATTTTCGCCCCCTTTTAGAGGAAATTTGCATTTGGGTCCTATAATACTTTCCATACTCACTAACGGGTGAACGTAGAGTTGTGGGGAGACCACAAGCAGTCAGCACCAAGACCACGTAGACGTCTAATCGTGTCTTTCATTAATTATTAAAAACGTTGAACGGGGCGTTGACAATACCCTTAACATTTTTTCGCATTTTTCACAAGAATTCCAAGTGGTATTTTTACCGTCCAGCTCGGGTATGGCAGAAAAGTGTCCGAGCGTCTGTATTTGCAAAATTGCAACGTTTATGAGTACACATGTATGTGCAAGTGTTTGAATATAAGTATATGTATATACATACATATATATATATATATAGACATATATTACGTGCACATTTATATACATTTTAAATGCAACATACTAAATAAATTATTACTCGGTTGTTATCTCCTGGTCTTGTTGGTTGTTATGTCTTGTTTTGTTGCTAATATGGAATTATTCATTTGATTCATAAGCTACGTGTTGGTATCTGTATCAGTTACAAATGTTACAGACATATCTTGGCCATATGTTTTAACTGTACCAAAACCACCACCACCATCACTACCAACAATAACAACAGTCGTTAACGGGGCGTTAGAGGATCACCTTGATCATTTGTGAAAACAACCTCAAGAGATCACAGCAATTCATGTTTCATTTCAAAATGTAATGAAAAGAAGTTGAAAATGAAATTACAGACATTTGTCTGATTACATAGTTTAATATGGACTTACTGGCGCACGTGAGCAGAAAAATATTGAAGAAAATGATGCATAAATATAAAACGGAAAACTGAATACGTCTCAAAATAAATCATAGCACAATGTTAACATTTCCTCACCCACTTTGTTATTATGAAAATGACTTGAATCACTGTAGTTTCATACAGGATGGTAGCTTTTTGAAGAAAAACAACTTCAAAATTGAGTTTACGATGCTTTGTTTTTAGTATTGATATAATCAGATAAGATAAGATTATCTTCTTATCCAGTATGAAAGGATTTAATGGAAGGACAGGGCAGTTCACGATCAAATCTTTAAGAAATGCATTACAGAATACACAGGGTGGGCCATATGAGTGTTGGCGATTTAATTCCACAATTTCTCGGTAACGCGTGGCGTGGGGTGGCGGGGGGATATCTTGTTCGCTGCGCCGCTTCCTGGAAATTTAGTCGCCATGGAGCCGTACACGGGAGTGCAGCGTGCATTTTGTGTCCGAGCGTATTACGAAAACAATAAATCAGTGATTACTGCACGATGTTTGTATCGGCATGAACACGGTTTACACGATTTAAGTGAAGTTCCAAGCGCCAATGTGTTACGAAAATGGATCAGAATGTTCGAAACAACCGGCTCAACAGTACCAATTACGGTTCGTGGTCGCCCAGTTTCTGCAAGATCAGCCGACATTGTGGAGCGTGTTCGTGTTTCAGTTCAGCGAAATCCGCAACAGTCAACACGTAAGAGAAGTCAGTCTTTGGATGTAAAAAGAACAACTTTACAACGAATTTTGAAACGTGATTTGCATTTGAAGGCTTATACGATTCAGATAGTTCAAGAATTAAAACCCGATGATGCCTATAACCGACTTAACTTTGTCAATTTGATGCTAGAGCGGTTCAAAAATTTCAACAACGTGATTTTTGGTGATGAGGCCAATTTTCACCTTAATGGCCATGTGAACAAGCAAAATTGTCGGTTCTGGTCCGAGACTAATCCCCGACGCTTGCATGAACGTCCACTTCACAGCCCTAAGCTTGTCGTGTGGGCTGGGATAATGTCAACCGGTATTATTGGACCATACTTTTTTGAGGACGAAAGAGGGCATGCGATGACGGTTAGAGCGAACAATTATTGCAACATGCTAGCAGACTTTTGCAAGAACTTCAAGGCAATACCTCGAGGATGTGGTTTCAACAGGATGAGGCCACATGTCATACGGCTAGGGTATCCATAGAGCTGCTGAAAAATGTTTTTCCTGGAAAACTCATTTCGAAAAGGGGGGATATTGAATGGCCCCCACGTAGCCACTATCTCTCTCCATGCGATTATTTTCTATGGGGCTACCTCAAATCGGTAGTCTACGAGAATAATCCGACCAATTTAGAGCAGTTGAAGAGGAACATTATTCAGGAAAGTAACAAAATACCGAGAACAACTTTTCAACGAGTTTTCCAAAATTTGCAACTTCGGTTCTAAGAGCGTCAAGCAGCCGAGGGAAGCCATTTGGACAACATTATTTTTAAGTCTTAAAAATTCCCATGCTTCTACTTTCTAAAAATACAAATATATTTTTTTTTATGTTTCGTAGTTTTTTTTTTTTGATTGAATATTTAAACCGCCAACACCCTTATGGCCCACCCTGTATGTTGCTGTTGAGCAAAGAAAAATTTTGTACCGAAATCTTTTTTTTTTCGACAAAGCATTAACTTTCAAACATGCTTTTTTACTATGCATGAAATAAAATAATACTCCTTCTCACTCATATATACAATAATCTGTAATATGATATATTTCGTTTTCTTGACATATGTAGAATGTCAGCTTAAGAGAAGTACCAAAAAGATATACATATTTATACCTAGGGCAAAATAAAATATGTATTATTTGATAAGTCAAAAATGTTACCCTCAGAAGGGAGCATTTAAAGCACAAAATATCTTTTTAACGAAATACGTTTCTTGACTTTTTAAGTTGATTGAGCGACGTCTGTCTATCTGGCAGCATAACTGGGCAACACGAAAGCGATCGCAAATATTTATTAAACTTTTCGAAACTTCACACAGCCTACAATTTTGCCAAACCGTAGCCAGGAACTGTATACTAGTTATACTGGCCCACCCCTTCTAGAAACTTTCATACTAAGTGAATGGATTTCCTAAATTTAGTTACACCGGCCTACCCCTTTTATGTAGCACATCTCGAACAATTTGAATGGAATTCCGAAATTCAATAACTCTGTAACTCTACATTTGCAGAGTGGAGCAACTTAATTTGTTGCCCATTTCATTAGTTTACAATACTTGCATAATTTTAAAAAATCGACCAAGTATCCACGTTCTTTCCAGCAGCTTCTATATAAATGACCCAGTCTTAGATTTCTATCTCTTACATAATTGAGTTTGGCCAAATTTGACAAATGTAGAGCACTTTGCAAAGTAAGAATGAAAATGACTGGCCATATTCCTTCTTGATATCTCTCATACAGATTATTAGATTTTCTGAAATTCAGTATTTTCTCTGTAATTTCACATAGGTATACTGCCGTAATCCAGGTTTTTGTTCAATATAATGGCTTGCAATTCTCTATAAGCCTTGAGGAAAAAGAACCAAGAAATCAACCACACCCATTTTAGTAACTTCTATGCAAAATTCTTAATTCTTCTTCTTATTCTTATTCCATAATTTCCAATCGGCTATACCAAATTCGCACAAATCATCATATATTATACGTTTGGTTTGGTCTACGTACTGAAGACGACAATGAAAGACGCAGCCACTCCCATTCTGGTAGCTCCCGTACAAATTGCTCGATTTGTCGAAATTATATTTTCCTCTGTAATCCTTAATTCGAAGCTTGAAGTTACTTAAATTCTTTCTCTTTCTCTTATTTTGTATTATAGTACTGGGTATAATGTAAAAAAATTGACTGAATAGCCACGCCCTTTCTGGTATTTCCCATACAAATTACCTAAATTAACTTATATATTCTTTGGTACGTATTTTTCATTCAATTGCACTGTATTCAATATAATTATGCTCACATCATGTAGTACTGCAAATGGAAATATATTACACTGCCACGCTCCTTTGGGTATCACATATACATATCAGCCAATTGGAGGACTTCCGAAAGTTACAATTTTGCTTCTGCTATTTGCTTCCTTAATTCGGGGTGTTCATTGAAGCAACTCATTGAAACTGCCAACTATTTCAAAGCTGGGTTCAGCTTCCTACTCAACGGATTATGTTATAGGTGATCAATGGAATGGACAACATTGCACTGCCACTCTTCCCATACTTCATACGAGATGTGTTCAAAAATTAAACTGCATTTTCATTTTTCTCAACATATATTTATTTATTCATCAATTTCCATTTTATCTCCTTTAAAAGAGTCCCTCTCAGATATAATACACTTGTGCCAGCTTTTTTCCAATCCTCGAAGTAACTCCGATATGCACTTTTTGGTATGTCCTTGAGTTCTTTCAGCGATTCGGTTTTTATCTCCTCAATCGTCGCAAACCACCGTCCTTTGATGGGTCTCTTCAATCTTGGGAACAGGAAAAAGTCGCAGGCTGCCAAATCTGGTGAATACGGTAGCTGAGGCATGATAACGGTTTTGTTTTTGGCCAAATAATCTCTGACATCCAAAGATAAGTGAGCAGGTGCATTTTCATGATGCAAAAGCCATGAATTTTTTTCCAGAATTCCATGCGTTTTTTTTTCGTACTGCTTCACGCAAACGGCGCATAACTTCAAGGTAATACTTTTTATTTACTGATGGACTACGCTATGCTAATCGAAAAAAAACAGTGAGCAAAACCTTGACATTTGGTCGAACTTGGCGTGCTCTTTTTGGTCCTGGCTCTGCCGAACACATCCATTGGGACGACTGGGCTTTGGTTTCGATGTCATAACCATATACCCATGATTCGTCATTAGTTGAGACCCTTTTAAGCAAATCTGGATCATCGTTGACGTCATTTAACAATTTCTGAGCGATGCTCATGCGACGTTGTTTTTGGTCAAAATTCAGCAATTTTGGAATAAACTTCGCTGCCACATGCTTCATGCCCAAAAAGATTGCAAGATTGATATGCCGGCATCGTCAGCAACTTCTCTAATTGTGATTCGATGATTCTCCATAACAATTTTCTTCACTTTCTCAACATTTTCATCGCTTAATCGATTTAAAAACTCCTGAAGGAGACACGTCGCAGTTTAAATGCTTATTTGTAAATTTTATATTTTCCCGCATCAAATGATGTACATAAGTCTTCATTCCTCCGGGTGAATGTATAATTGAATATTAAGCATTTCGTTGGATTCAAGAACAAATTAGTGGACAATAATTTTTAATTTTTCTGCAAAATTACGAAAGACAAACGTGAGATTATTTTTAAGTCAGTTTATCTGGTGGAATTCAGCTGAATGCGAATGTAAAACAACCTTTGATGTGTGTTTGTTGGGATTGGCAAAGAATCATTTACTATGAGCTGCTCCTCTACAACTAAACTCTTAAGTCAGAGCTGTACTGGCGCCCAAAAACAGGCATCTTTGGCCAGCCAATAGGAGAGGAACTGTGTGTTCCATCAGGACTAAGCCAGGCCACACTGCTTCATATAATTATTGGTCCCAGCTTGCAGAAGTTTTCGTCAATATAATGATTCCAAGTAACAAAACGAAAATAACGTAGTAAATATAAGAAATTTTAAATTTTTTTGTTCACCAGCAGCTACATGCTATTGTCCTTATCTCGCATCAGAACGTGCACACAAATTATATCAACATTTGTCCTTGAAGCTAGCAGCGATTGAATGTACCCTGGTCTTAATTGCCGTGGCGCAAAAACTTTACAGGTTTTTTTTTGTAAGAAAAATATGAAATAAAGCAAATTATTAGTGTGGTGCTCCATGAAATTGAAAGCATAATGAAATATTGTATGTCTAGATCAATAATGATAACTTTAGCTATTTCGTTCTGCTGTATCTGTTTACTCTGTTGCAGGCTGATGGCTTTTGTCCTACAGAGTTAAGCACTTCTAGCATACTGGCCATGTCTTGTTGCCAACAAGTACATGTTGGGTGATTGTGATCGTATGACTCTCATCAAGTGCCGTCATGTATTATAGTGCCGTCATGAGTGATTACGTTCGATTCGTTTAAAATCAGTCAAATTAATTCGAGCCTTTAGGGTAAACCTGTCAGACATTTCAACGTCCTCCCACTGTGAAGTTTAAAACGGAATGCAAAAAAGCTTCTTACCTGCTGTTGTTTACTTTACATAGAGCCCTCTCGTAAATATTAATTAAATGCCTTTCAATCACCACCATAATCGCCAGCAATCAATTAAAATTCTGCAATAATTCTTCCATAGCGATTTTCTCTAGACCGTGCGTGGGAGTCAGGGAGCTGTAAGTGTTCGGTTTACGTAAAACGGTACGAATTGTGATTTATTTTTAAAAGATTTAATCGAGACCGCTCGACATGTAAAGCGGATGGAGAGTACAATGCCAAAGTGCTGACGGTTGTTTTGTTTTTTTAGTCTTATTGGCCACAAGTTGTAGTAACTTCAATAGTAGCAGAGGTATTAGTGCCTCTTGTATGTCGCTTAATCAAGCCAATCATGTGTATACATAAAAAAGCTGGGCAAGGTTTTTCACTGTAGCGTAAACCACAGGTTCTAAGTTATATAAAATGTTGTACGAACATTAAGTTTTGAAGAAATTCATTATCGTTAGCAATTTCTTTTCATTTCTTCCCATTTCCAAATTTATACTTTTTCAATTTTAGCTTAAATTTAATTGGTTTAAGAGAGTTTCTTAAACTCATTCCTATTAGTTGTGATTTTGCCAAGCGATTTTCGTTACGGTGTTTAGCGTAAAAATTGCTTTTGCCAACACATTTTAAAGTGTGCCATATTAACCGCTTGTTTTGGCCACATTTTTCGGGGTTACCGACAAAAAAAAAAGACATAAAAGAAACATCGCAAATTGTCCATGTAGAAACGTTGCATGCAACAGTCGCGAGCTAAAGGCTAAACACGATTGCTAAACAACAAGAAATCAATTCAATATAATTAAGTAATGTTGTTTGTGTTAAGGAAAATAACATCAGCCAGTGGGAGTAGCAACCATATGCTACTAACGAACCAAACGTAATAATTGTTACAGTTGCGAAAAAAAAAATCCTTTTGCAGTTTTAAGCAAAAATGCCAGTTAGTTGATGTGGTCAATATTAATGAACAGTACTATTGATTGACATACAACGAGGGCAGATTTTGAAGTACGTCAAGGAGATCCCAGTAAAATCTTCTTTTTTTTAAACAAATTTTATTATGAAACTGTACAATACTGTAAAATAATATATATATTAATATAAGTTTTAACAAGTCACGCCCCAGCGTCTATAATAGACATTATAGAGGCAAGCTGGCAGTAAAATTCAATATCTTTTACAATTATGTTACAGAAAAATTATTACAAATTTTTAAAATTATTTCAAATTTAGTATACAAACGAAAAGTTTAAATAAGAAATCTTCAACATTCTGCAGTAAGTGATTTTTCAACAAATTTTTGAATATTGAAATATTATTTGCGATTTTTAAATTTTGCGGTAAATTATTATACGCATGGCTACCCGAACACTCAACTCTCTGCTTTTTAGTCAAGTCTACAATTTGCTACCCTCAAGTTACTACTATTTCTGGTACTGAACACTTGTTGGTTGATAGCAAATATGTTAAAGACAGATTTGCCACAGCTTTCAAGGCTATGTTTTGAATTCTTTGTAAAGATTTCAGTTGTGCACTTTTTTATACCCATATAAAACAACCATGTAATTCAAAATAGTTTGAATTAAAGTTTCGTATATTAAAAGTTTCACTGTTCTATTAAATTTATTTTTGAATTTATACAAAATACCTACTACTACCAGTCTAGTAAAGTGTTGTACTTCAAATTATTATATAAAAATAACAATTTGAAAACGATTTCATAGACATTTTTGTACCCATCACTTTGGGTGCCGGGTGCATTCATTTTGTCATTTTGTGGTTTCTAACAAAAAGAAAGACTTATTTGTGACGCCACATTCTTGAACGTCGTACAAATCAAGTCGATCTATTGAAAGCGCGATAGAGATCGCACCGCTTGATTTCGAAGACCGAAATTTCATATACATTATAAATATATTATAATTACTTGCCCGTTAAGTACGAAATTGAAAAATCAGCCCAGTGGGAAAACAGTTACCGATATACATATCTCTGGAACCAGTATTGACAATTTAGTCAGATGAGCTGACTTATACAGTCAAATGAACTGACTTATATAGTCAGATGAACTGACTTATATAGTCAGATG